>JAAGKR010002142.1:0-83029 GCA_011419295.1 Clarias macrocephalus
TTTTTTTTTCTTATACATGTATATTTTTATATTGCTTATTTAATAATAAAAATCGTTTCGTGTCATTTTTCATCATGAACAATACTTATTTAGTGTAAACATTTTTGTATTACATGACAAACCCTTGCAAAATAAACAGTATATGAGAATTTGTATTAATGGTCTCGACGGCTGTCACATACAGTACCTAGGGTTCATTATAATAATAATAATATCATATATGATACTAATAAACCTATGAATTTATGTTCTGATATAATATTTGATAGAGATTATGTAGGGAGGTCAATCCATGGCAGGGGGGCATTTTAGCTCATAACACCGGAAAGTATGACAGAGTCACAAGGTTCCAGAAAGGCATTTGACATGCACTCTTAAAACCATCACTTTTAAAGCCAGAAATACCATTTATTTTCCCTCACTGGGGGGGCATTAATAGTTCGAGTTAAAAGTTCGTTTGTTTAAAAGGATCTAAAATTGTCCAATAGTAAGCAAATCTTGTAGTAATCGATGGTTAAGAACGTTATGGGTCATAGTTGTACAGAAGTTAGTTTATGTTTTCTTTTATGGAGGAACCCTGACATTTTTGTTTGATCTTATTGATTTTATTCAATCATTATTCCTTAACTAACAGAAATCTTCTTTTTAATCCTATCAGAGATGTTTTATCTCACCTACCATTTCTCATATCCTTCAAGTGTCATTGTCGTCGTCCATTTCCTCTATCTACAACTCCTACTAAACCATTCAAGGGAATTTGACCAAACCATCACCAAACCTTTATTAGGCAGCATAGATGTGCATTAGCTATTTCATTTTCTGAAAAACTGACACAGGGTCGATGAGGTTGGTGACACATGTGTATCGTGATGGACTCACATCTGTTTTTTGTAATAGTATAGCAGACCCAAGGACTCAATCACTTTAAATTGTTTCCTTAACTGATTTACCCCTCGGTTTTCCAATAGTTTTACCCCTAACATACAATGTAGAATAAAAAAAACGTTCCACAAAAAGATCTACCAGAGTTCCCTTTTTCTTTAGGGAATTCCAGGGTTTATCAACAGGTTAAAAATTTTGGGAGTTCCAAAGGACGTTTCTTTCCTTCAGAGACTTTACTGTTGTTGTCCTCTCTTAGTGAGAGACTCTGTCTTCCGTTCCAGACTCCATTAATTTTCCAGGTTGTCACTGTCAAGCATCATTTGCTCTCAATTAACTCACCACTGAACGGAATGGACGAAAGGTTTAATGATTTTTAACATGTCAAAACTGCAATCATTAGCACAATTTGCCAGGCAATCAATCTCAATTTCTGTCATTTGCTCAATTACATTTGTATTTAATGCAGTGGGTGAAGGAATGGAAATAAATATTGTCTCGTGCAGACTTTGTCTGATGGCTTGAAATAGGGTGTGAATTAACTATCTATAAACATCTCCGGCAGTGACGGATGACCTTTAACACAAGAGCAAGCCCATGTTTTGATCAACCTGACACAGTGGCTGTCAATTGAACAGATTTATGTGGGATGCTCTAATGGTCTTGGATTGTGGTTAAACAGAGCAGGCTGGCAGAGGCGAGATAACGCAGCTGTAGCTCTACAGAGACAATACCCTTGTTTCACTGATGAGGTTTCTTAGCTGTTTTCCTTTCAGTTCTAAATGAAAGCCCAGGCATTGATAATCAGCTTACCAACACTTTGGCCAAAATCAGCTTAACAAGAATTGTAGAAAATAAGAAGACCAACATTCACACAAAAACGACATCAGATCCAGAACCTTTTAATGTCCCCCAATCTCATGAATATATCACAATCAGATTAAGCACTGGCGACACAATTAGTTCACTCAAACAAGTAAATGATTAATCTTAATCATCTCACTTAATATGCAAAGGAGAATGCAAATAGTGTCTCAGCTCCTGGACTCCTCGGTGTGTCTTTTCACTGCTGATGAGTGTTTCATTACAATGCCACCTCACTTTGGGAGTCTCCTTCTTCCAGCCAAGCCCTGGCTTAAAATAGAGCAGAGACACCCTGAACCAAAGAACACTGACAGCTGAGACACAAACACCCACACAGAGGCATGCCACACTCTTGTATCGATATTAATGATTTAGAAGCTTATCTGAAAGAAACATGTAAAGCAGCTCATGGAAAAAGACCTGTAATTATACGGTACTGTATATAATGTTAGTTGTATCTACTTCTACATACGTTTCCAGAAATTTACTTTATATAATAAAAACGAGATTTTCATCTTGTCCTTAATTAAAGGACAGAATGATGGCTCTTTTATACTGTGGAGAGGATTTTGAGGAGAATTTCAGTGTCTTGGATTGGGTCCACGTTTTCACTTAGAGTCAAGGACCACAACAAATCAACGTAAAGCCTTTTAAACTCATCCTTGTTATTCTATGATGAATCATTTCTAATACGAGTTGACTCATGCAAGATGTCAATGCCCCTATTCACAGTACTCAAAGGATCACTTAGAACAAAAAAAAAAAAAAAAGAAAGAAAAGAAACTGAGGTAAATAATATGCAAAAGCTTAAGAGTTGTGTGTTGTCACCATGTAAACAGCTCTGGGAGATTATAGAATCATAATCAATCTCTACTACCAATCAGGAAATCAAACCACTATAGCTAAAAATCTCTAAACACTGTTCTACAATTCTTTCTCAAAGCACTGAAGAGGTTATTCACAGACTATTAGTGTCTACATCATTGTCCTTTGGTTGTGGAGAAATGGGTCCTTCCCAGAAAAGCATTAGATAGCTAATGTTAGCTCTGTTTGCCTTCTCAAACTCATCAGCATTTTTTGTAGTTCGCTTATGGGTTTCATTTAGCAAGCTCACTCACTCACTCGCTATACCGCTTATCCTGTTCTGGAGTCCATCCCAGTGGACTCAGGGCATTAGGCAGGGTGCACCCTGGATGGGATGCCAATCTATCAAAGGGCACAAGGCAATTTGGAAGCACTAATTAATTAAATCCAATCCGGAGTATCTGGAAGAAATCCACCAAGCACAAGGAGAACATTGAAACTCGGTGCACACAGACTCGAAGGCAGGACTCAAACCCTTGACCCTGGAGGTGTAAGGACACAGTGCAAACCGCTACACAACTACCATATTTAGAAAGGTGTTTGTAAAATAAACTTCTTTGTATTTACCAAGCTATAGGTACAATTAAAGTAAAAGGTTTACATACACCTAGGCTAAAGATATTCAGTCTATGAGTCACTCACATATTTCATGTTACTATATACTGTACACTGCCCAGCCAAAAAATAAAAATAAAAAATGCACACTCTAATATTTCATTAGACCATTTTTTGCTTTGATTATGGTCATGGTATAATAAGCTTATGCAATGTCACAACATTTATTCTAAGTCCAGAGTTGCATTAATTTCTCTCCAAGATCTTGTTTTGATGATGAAAGGGTCAGACTGCTGTGTAAAGCCGTCTCCATCACATTCCAAATATTCTCAGTGGGGTTAAAGTCTGAAAGGTGGTGGTCAATCCATGTGTGAAAATTATGTCTCATGCTCTCTTAACCACTCTTTCACAATTTGAGTTCGATGAATCCTGGCATTGTTATCTTGAAATGGAAAAAATCCATTGATGAAAAAATAAAATGTTGGTGAACCAAGGCTTGACCAACAGAAGCAACACTAGATCATATCACTGTCCCCATGGACTTGTACAGTAGGCACCGAACCATTGGGTGCACATGGTCCTCCAGAATGGTTCAGTAGTCCTTGCCAGTGATGCGCCCATCTAGCACAAGTATTGGGCCTAGGGAATGCCATGATATTGCAGCCCAAACCATCAGTGATCCACCCCCTTCACTCTGGGCATGAAACAGTTTGGGTGGTACACTTCTTTGGGGTTTCTGTTTTGGTGGAAACAGGAAAGTTGAGGTGCACATTTAATTCTGCACTGGGTTGGGCAGCTGTGGTTTTATGTTTTTTGGAGACCCTGGATAGACCCTGGATACCATGTCTCTTGATACATAACAAAGACATGCTGTCTCGGTCAGATGCGCCAACGAGACGCGCACCAACAATTTGTTCTCTTTTGAACTCTGATATGTCACCCATAATGCTGTGTGCATTGCAATATTTTAAGCAAAACTGTGCTATTACGCTGCTAATTAAACCTTCACACTCTGCTTTTACTGGTAGAATGTGCAATCAATGAAGATTAGCCCCAGGCTGGTCAAATTTAGCCATGAAACCTCCAACACTAAATTGGCCAGTGTTTCAGTTTCACTGTCCAACCCCTGTTTATAGTTAATGGGTGTATAAATTTTTTTTGGCCCCTCTGTATTTGCATAATTAAATCCAGAAGGTGACTTTTTTGGGGGCAGGCAGTGCAATTATTTTACCAAGTCAGTTGACAATCATACCTCGATTGTAAAAGAGCTCATTTTTAAACAGTAACTTAGTGACAGATTAATTTCAGTTTAATTCACTTTAGCAGAATCCAGTGGGTCAGATGTTTATGGTCCACCTGACTGTCTTTTTAAAAACCTTTAGAGGTTTTTAATTGACTATCTGATTGTTATAATGAGAAAATGCAAGCGTGGATCCTGTGCTGTATTTAGGGCCAGAAGTTTAGAATCTTTAGAAGCTTTAGGGCATATTTAGTATCTTTGATCTTGATACTCTGAGAAAATTAAAATAACTCAACCAAGACCCCTGAAAAAATAGACCTCCACAAATCCAGAATGGTATTTCTTTTTTGTTGTTGTTGTTTTTAAAGTTACTCATTACAGAAATTGTCTGACAAATGAAAAAATAACATAAAAAATTTAAAAACAAAAAAAAGAAAAAAAATGCTTAATTGATTTATAGAGGTAAATACTTAATGCACCAATTTTAAGTTTTTTTTTACTTCCATTTCTCAAAGAAAATATAATCCAAAATTCCTAAATGTAATGTTTTGGATTAAGTGTAATGTTATTGGTGGACACCAATTCCGTTTGAAATTAATTGTAGGCTTAAAACTGGACTTAGACACAATCTTCTGGTTGATACCAGTCTTCTCCTCAAGAATTGCTTTTCTCAAGATTTACATTAAAATCAAATCAAAATCCTCAGTGGCAGGAACGGTGTGACCTGAAAGTGTAGCTACATTTGGTCTGTGCTATTATTATTATTATTTTTTACCTTTAAACAAAATGTCTGATTTTCTCACAGATCTCAGATTGTTCACAGGCCAGACCTATGAAAAGCTGCTGATATTGTCGGTGTCTGCATATGTTCTCCATGTTTTAACTAATGAGCTGACCTCTTGGCCACTACCTTTGTTGCCTGTTTTTTTTTCCCTATTCAGAAGGACAACCTAACTGTGGTAGTGTCTGCATTGTGTCATATTTTTTTCTAAAAAGAATTTGTGGATTTTAGAGTGTTTGTAGGAAGTTCCAAAGCTTTGCTGATATCTTTCTAAAACAATATTAATTTTGCAGGTTTTATTTTTTCCCCACATATAAGAAACTTTTTCAAAACTTTAGAGCCAGTTCCTTGATCCTCATGACATCAGGATTTATCTGATCTACGTTTTAGCTATTGCAACCTGCAAAGTCAAAGATATGCAACAACAGAGATGTGGATTTGAAATCAACACAGATGTGCAATGTTCAACATATTAGTTTAAAAAGTCAGAGTAATTTCAGAGGTAGCAGGAATATATTTGAATTTGCTGTTAAAGCTAAAATACTCACTGGAGTGGGTACTTTCCCGAAGGGACTGTACATTTACCATTAAGAGAGTCCTCCATCACTAAGGTCTGAATAGGTAATAATCCCAACCTGATCTTAATATTAGTTTATCATCAGGATGACAAACATTTAATTGTTTGTCATAATGAACACAACCTTTTTTTATGGAAGAAAATGGTCATTAAATTTGAAGAACACCACATCATCTGTGGAGAATGGGGGTGGCAGTGTCATCATATTGAAAGGCTGTTTTGCTAAAAGAAAAAAGGCCATAGTGCACCTCAGTCAATAAATGCCATGTATGAGGAAGTAGAGCTATCTAAAAATACTAAAGGAAAACCTCAGCCAGAATGTTAAAACATAGCCACAACTTGGTCTTCTAGCAGATGAATACCCCCATATTTGTAAAACAAAGTTAAAATATTAGAGTCAGCAACATGGACTCATTTGCTCAATTAAAACATTATTGCAGGTGGTAGTTAACTAGTTAAAGTCGCAAAATGATTTCAAGTCTTGAGCAGAACACTACCAATCTACAATAACATATTCAAAAGTCTGGGACAGTCCTATCTTCTTTGACTATTTCAGCAAATGTAGATGTTGGCAGTGAAGACTTTCTACAAAAGCAGTTATGTAATTCTGTGTACTTTTATGTCTTTTATTGGTATATATCAATGTGTTTTTAAAAGATGTAGACTGTAAATACCTTCATGTTAATAATACCATTTAAGCATGGCACAATTCTTCATTTAATTACAGCTGTGGTTTTCGGTTTCCTGTTTTCAAAGTTCAAAGTAGGTTTTATTCCTGTGTCATGGCAACAGGAAAGCATCCTGAGACCATTCATGTGTGGGGTGGATTCTCAGCCAAGGGAGTGGGTTTACTCACAATTTTGCCAAAGAACACAGCCATGGATAAAGAATAGTACAAAATCATCCTCAGAGATCAACTACTCTCAACCGTCTAAGAACAGTTTGGTGACAACCAACCACCTTGCCATGAGGCAAAAGTGATAACTAAATGACTCTGGGAACAAAACATTGAAATTTTGAGTCCATGGACAGGAAACTGACAGCATTCCAGGGCAGAGGTCTTGAAAAAGAAGGGTTAACGCTGCAAATATTGATTCTTAGCATAAACGTAATGTAATTGTCAATAAAAGCCTTTGATATTAAATGTTTATAATTATACTTCAGTATACCATAGTAACATCTGACAAACAGATCTAAAAAACACAGAAGCAGACAATTGATATTTTTGTCATTTTCAGAGCTTTTTGCCACAGCTGTACTTGTTAATGACACAAGAAGCTACGTACTGTAAAGCATTCAGACTTATATGAAAATATTTTTCAAACAAAAAGAAGTTGAAAACCACAATATTCATTAAATACCATCAAATATAAACCATCTGAACTTATTTTGAGTTGACCTTCTTAACAAGGTTTTACAAATTCAATTCACTGGAAATTTTAAACACTTCATCATTCTATTCATATAGTATCTCCATGAATGAACATCACAGAATGTCAGGATTAGAGAAATAAACATTTATTTAATCTATATTTTGTACAATCAATTGTATGGAGCAGCAGCCAGGTAACATTCAGGAACATTGCCTTTACTATTCATCGTGTATTGTGTGTGGATGCGTAAACACCCCTAAAAAAAAAAAAACATGCATTTCAACCAATTTAAATATTACAAATTATCATCTCATAACGAAAAAATCCCATCAACTAAATTGGCCAAACCCATTCATATATAATGTTTTTTCAGCTATTCTCAGAAGAGAGCCTAGAGGTATGAGGGTGCCTGAGGCAGCTGCTGGCTGCTGAAGTGTGAAGTTGAAGCGCGTTAGTGTGAAGGCTGTTAGCAGTGTGAAGGTGGACTAACCCCAGTTAGTGTCTCTCCTTAACTGCCACACTCCCGTTACTTGTTGAGTACAGCAGACAGCCTGAGATGGTGAGAATAGGGAACAGAGTATGAGACGATAAGATTTCTCTGCTTGGCTGTAGCTAGTGGGTTGTGACATGTTTCTGTGGAAGATGGAATAATAAATATGGGACAACTCACGCTTTACTAAATGTTTGGGTGGCAGGACACTGCCAATGTGTCGTATACCGACCTAACACAGAAGGGGGCGAACAATTGCAACGTATTGCATCATAAAATCTTTTGTTTGTGTTAATGTTTGTCGGATATTTTTGAGCAACAGGAAAGGATACATCCCTTGATTGATTTTAATCAGTGCAATGTAAGAAGTGGATTTTTCTTCTACCAAATGGCCACAAACACTGAAATGTTAAAAAAAAAAAAGGAAATGTCTCTCTCTCTCTCTCTCTCTCTCTCGAGTACCAGTATAAGCTGGTGCATAGTAATGAACTAAGCTGGTGTGTCTATTTGACAGAGAGAGAGAGAGAGAGAGAGAGAGAGAGAGAGAGAGAGCAAGAGAGGGGGGGGGGGCAAGGACAAGTGAGTGTGTGTGTGTGTGTGTGTGTGTGTGTGTGTGTGTGTGTGTGTGTGTGTGTGTGTGTGTGTCTACTGATGCAGTGAAAGCTGTGAGGATAAAGCAGGAGCAGTGAAGGGATGCAGAGGAGAATGGAGGGAGCCAAATAATCCCTCTGCCTGTAGTCTTTCACTCTTTACTTTCATTTCTTTCTCCCTCCTGTTAGCAGCCGACAGTCCTGAAGATGACTCACTGTGGAATTTTTTACAACTCAAATTCTTTGCAATCTCTCTCTCTCTCTCTCTCTCTCTCTCTCTCTCTCTTAATCCAGTAATGCTACAGGGTGTCCTAGAGGGCTCTGGAGAATTTCTGTAGAGAAGCATTTGAGAAAGAACTGAAAAAAAAGAAGAAAAAAAAAAACAGAAGAGTGGTACTGGGAAAGAGGCTGAAAGAAGAGAAGCACACAGAAGGAAAGGAATGTGGCTCTGAGGATGGAAAAGCACCTGCTGCCCTTCACAACCTATTTGCTGGGCTAAAGAAATGATACCAAGGAACAGGCCAGTGAAGAAAGGAAAAAGACTGCACAGAGAGAGGGAGAATCCCTTTTCCAATCCTGCCATCACGTACAGTACTTTTCCTCTCTGTGATGCCATATGGAAGTCAGTTTTGGCGGTACGTCATTAATTGTTTATATGTTAAAAGGATCTTAAAGTAGCTCATTGTTTTCTTTCTTTCCATGTTAGTGACCAATCAGAAAACTGTAAAATTAGACTATAAAACCTCAGCACCTGATGGCTGTGCAGCTCAAATATTGGTTGAAGTTTTAGACGGAGGTGGGGGGGGGGGGGGGGTTGTGGGGCATATAAAAGCACTCCCGTCTCCTTCTGTATTCTTTCCATCTAAGAGGCAGGGGCAAACAGCCAAAGCTAAAGCACAAGGGCTCATTGACGAAAATAAGGACGCTTGAGGCTGGGGCCCAATCTCACCCTCTCTTTTCCTTTATTATGCTCTTAAGGAAAGTTTAAACTCCTCTTTTTACATTCCACTCACAGAGCCATGCTGCATGCTTTGAGGTAAAAAGAAAAGAAAAGAAATCTATAAAATGTATACGTGAATAATTATTAAGAATTGCACCATGGGCATATCTGGATACATTCTGAAATATAACACAGTCTTATGCTCTCTGTCAGTGTCACACATGATCACACACTGAAGATGAGGAAATGCAGGTAAGTGTGTTGTTTTCATCTGGCTTTCTATTTCTACAGTATATATTAGTCTGCAACCATGTAACTTTTTAATAAAGCCTATTTATATGAATTAATATATCATTTATTTCATTTCTTAGAATATGACAGCAGTAAAACTTAGTGTAAATAAATGTAAGTGTGTTGGTTTAATGACATTCATTGATAATGGACAATTTATTGTATTTATGGATTAACACAAAATCCATTAAAAAAATCAACTATTCTTTTCGAAAGTACAGTGGATTTTTTTTTTATTCTGTTAACCTATATTTAGTAAAAGTATACATGCAATGAAGTTAACACATCCAAGGTTATGCACCGATTTCAGGAGTTATAATTTGACGTGGATCTATTTTTTAGCTAAACACTTTTTTTTTTTTTTGCATATTATTAATGAGATCTCTACTGTTTGGAAAATGTTGCTGCTGTGTATGTCAGAAATGGAAGTTTCTGATTTAGTCCTAATAATACACGAGTGATGCTTTCCATTCCAAAAATGTAGTCTGGATTAATAATTCTGACTTCCAAAAACTGTCATTTACCCAGATAGCATTTTGCACTGGAGGTCAGGTTTTTCCACATGATTATAGAGGTTATAACCAGGAGGAAATTTTTATTTAAATATTGTTAAATTGGTGACCACTGACCATGGCATTTTAACTGCCATCATTTTGAATAAAACATTTAACTGGTTCTGAGTGAAACATAACATTTTCTTCATTGAGAAACACAATTGGTGTGCTGTTGGAGGAAAATAATCAACTGCAGGGTGATGTGATATAGTGTGATCCATTAGCACACTTAATTTTCGTATACCAGTAAAGTGTTAAATAAAGTGTATTTTTTATTATTGTAAATTTTTAATTATAAAACAAATACTTTATATTTTATTTTTATCAATTTATGGTTACATAGGAAAGTCAACGACTCATCTTCTTTACTGGTAAACAGATTCCCTATAGAAAGCCTCACCATTCCAAAGACTATGCATTAAAAAAAAAAACATTTGTTTCCAAGTATATAGAGTCAAGTTTAAAAGATAGTGCCCCCTGTTTTAATCCTATGTGTTTTTTTGCCTGTAAAAACATTATAAAAATCAACTGATCTTAGCGGTTCTTAGTATTAGGCAAATTAAACATAATTTTTTTCTCCTGGCAACCTTTCCAAGCAAACAGTACTTGTTCAGTCTTCTTCTAATTGTTCATGGGCTTTAACATTTAACATGCTCAATGAGAACTGTAACTCTTGTTTTTTTATTATTTTTATTTTTTGTATTTCTCTAAGCATTGCATGGTCTGACCTTGAGATGAACGTGCATGGATGTCCAGTCAAGATTGGCAACAGTCTTGAATGCTTTCCACTTATGAATAACCTTTCTCACTGAACTTTAAATTGTTTTGAAATATTTTTATAACCTTTTCCAGACTGATGTGCAGCAACAAATGCTTCTTTAAGACAATAAAACCTGAATAGTCCAGACCAGCAAAGTATATTGAGGTCAGAACACTTGCTAATGATCAGTTAATCAAAGGTAGATGACTAGCAGAACCTAGCTGCAACTTACATCCTTAAATCCTATGGAAGCAGTAAGGAGTATTTTTATAGTACTATTCCCAGCATGTTTTAAATTTCTATTTTTGGCTTCATTTTTCATAATAAATAATGGCACAGTAAAAGAAAAAGTTATATGTTGTAGTTTGTGCCTAATACCCGATATTATCAGATGATTTTTATTATGTTTATACTTTTACTTAACTTTTACAGATGACTGTATTATGTAGAGCTGAACCTATAGAAATTATATCACATTGGAATGAGAGCATGCAAATAAAACTGTGATTTGACTTGCATTACTGTCAAAGCTGCTGTTATAGAAAATATATCAATGATCTTCTGAACAATTTGATTTCAGGAATTCATTTGTTTAAAAACAGTGATTGCAAACTAATAATGTGCTTTTATTTCTACAGTCTTCTTGTATGTTTACCTTTATTTATGTTTAGAATGACAATTTTGCATGTCATGCTTAGATTTTGAATAAACAACACAAATGTTCTTCAAAGCAGGGTCCAACTTCTGATCCCTTTAAAGACATCAATTTAGAAAAGATGCATGCTACTTTACATATTAATAAAACATACCATATATAACGTTCACATGAATACTTACATTGACAGGTAGAACTGGATCAGAGATGATGTCAGCCAGAAACTGGCATTGGAAAGGCAGTTATGTTTGTCTTATTTAGTTTAAGTGCATGTTTAAAACATCAGCTATTATTGGAAGAAAACAAATTAGAGAAATTTGGGCATATTTGTTAAAGAGCTCTAGCCACAGCAAAACTTTTCCACCAACTACATTTTTTTTTCATGGAAAAATGCAGGCAGATTGAAAAAAAAAAAACATTCCTGTTATCATAATTTCTTGCCAAAAAGATTTTGCTTTTCACTCACTTTGCTGTATCAACCAGTCTTTGGTCTTGTCTTTTGTACTGTAGTTACAGTAGTTAGTAGTTACACAACACAGAGCTGCAAATAACATGAAAGGTCTGCTGGTAACTGCATTGGGTGCTTGCAAGGCGCTTATACATAAAATGAATTATTATTATTATTATTATTATTATTATTATTATTATTATTATACCTTACAGACTGCAAAAATGTATTAAATTGAGCAAATATCTGTAAGGAAAACATTATTTCTCTTTTAAGAAAAATACCCATGTTAGACCAACTTCAATCAAGTTACTGATTCAGAATAATTACATAATTATTTTCTGCAAATGCTCTTTAGGCTTGTTCAGATATTTTTTCATTAATCAGAACATAATAATGTTCTAAGTGGTTGCTGATGAAATGACCATCAGCCCAAATCGATATATTAATTGTTTGAAATTTAGCAATTACAATGGAAGCAGAAAAATATTAATGCCATGATACCGGAATAGGTAATGTGTTCATGAAACAAACATTGCATATAATCCCTTTCAGCCTAATCAAATAATAACACAATTCCTTTTTAGGGGTCTAACTGCAAAAACTTGAGTGTTTCTAACATGTCCTTACACAGATCACATAGAAAGGATATGGGTGTATCTGCCTATTCAAAAAGAAATTACTATGATTAGTAATTGCAGTTATATTATATAAAATAGATCATGAACAATAGGATTTTTGAGCGCTCTATAATATCAGATTTCTGCCAAGAAATTAACAATAAACCTTTCATTTAAATTCCTTCAGCATACTGCCTTTGAAACTGTGTATGCACGTAAATGGTCTGCGTGTTCTACTCTGCCCTGCCTGTTGAAATACTCAATGACCTGTATTTCCCACAATATATGCACTCACTGGCCACTTTAATAGGTACACCATGGCCATTCTTGAAATTATGCAATCACGTAATCATCTTGCACAAACATAATCCATAAAATTAGGCATATACTAGATGTCAAGAGTTTTAGTTAATCTTCATATTAATTGTCAGAATCAGGAAAGTAGGTGATTCCAGTTGCTTTGACCCTGGCATAATTCTAGATACCAGAAAAGGAACAGGCAAGGCAAAGTTTCTCTAGTCTTCATTCTTGCAATTTCTGTAATAATTTGTTTATTGTAGCCTCAGATCCCTGACCCTGGCTGACTGGAGTGGAACTTGTTATTTTGCTGCTGAAGCCCACATGCCTCGAGCATTGACACATCATGTACCCGAACCTTTAGTTGTGCGGTATACTGACTTGCAGCTTATTTTATGTTTTGTTAATGCTAGAGACTGTCAGCCACACAATGATCAGTCACTGAGATCACATTTTCCCCCATTCTGATGTTGGAGGTGAATTGACTGAAGCTCTCAACCACAAGATTGGCTGATTGAACAGTTACATGCATTGCATATAGGTGTACAGATATTATTAATAAACTGGCCAGTTACAGTAAATGACATTATTGCATTTGTTCTGCAACTCTTTGTTTTACTTCTCATTATCAGTACTTACATATCCTAACAGTTCTCTGTGGTTATGTTTTTCCTACTTGATCTTCTACTTTCATACATGACCCATGTTTTAAGCTTCTTTTATATTTTTAGACAGGATTGTCGTGTAAAAGAGAAGTTACAAGAGTTTTGTAAAAGGAGGTTTTAGCAACATGTCAGTGTGAATGTTCTGTGCTATATAATTTAGAAACTTGAACTCAAAATATTCCTTACAGTAGCCTAATTTTAACGTTAAATCAACTCAATATATCCATTGCTTTTACAAAAAAAATACTATATACTATACACAGTATATATACACAGTATATATATATATATATATATGCTACAGGAATTATAATAAATAAATTTTTCTATTAATAATCTGAAATAACACAGGAATGTATCAAATATCAAGTGAAGACATAAATGATAAATGTAAGCACAGAGCCTGACATACTGTAGCATTACAAGCTGTAAGTACTTTTGGCTGCTAAGCCTATTTTAACCTAGCATTTGGACTGGTAAGAAGAAAATGACAACCATAAAAAACAGTGTAATAGGTTTGGTACATTCTGCCAATTTCACATTTGTTTAGTGTGTGTGACATTAAATAACACATTACACTGTATCGACGCTGCAAGTACTTCATCAAGTGCAGTAAAACATTTTATAATGAATTCTTAAGAAGATGTCTCCTTGCTTATCAAAACTCTTGGTTCTTAGTTACAAATCGAGTGATGTAATTTAAACAAAATTAAAAGGGTTTTTTTTTTTCATTGTAATCAATCACAACAAACCCCAAGTTTGCTTTTAACTGTTAGCACAAGGCTGATTATGTGAATCTGTTGAGCTGCACTGGCAGCAGCGACGATCAGTGAAGTCATTTTCAAAGTCTTTTGTCTGAAGCAGAAAAGAAAGCCAAAGAAAGCTATAGAGTTGAATTGAAAACGAATGTTTGTGTAATCCCCATAGCTTTCACAAGCCCATAGCAACTGCAAGAAGAAAAAAAAAAAACCCTTTCGATTAGCACTGTACCTTTTATCCTTTGGCTTGGGCACCATGTTGCATCAAAGAGTGTTTTGAATGGCCTGTGGGACCCAGTGACTTTCAGTCAGATCTCACTACTGAAGCTGTAAGAGCAGCTCAGAGGTGGCTTGGAGTGATTAAAAAAAAAAAACTCTCTCTGTGGAGTTATTTTAAAAAAGAATAATCATCACACAAACACTTCAAACCTTTCAGCACAGAAAGAAAGTTGAATAATTCTCATTCTTCTATTTAATTATTCATGTTCGTATGAGTTTTTTAATCTTCCGAGTTGCCTGCAACTTGGCTCAAGTGGTTTATACTGTATGTGCTGGCTGATAAAGCAGTGCAGTAAGATGCTCAAAGCAGAACAACTTATTGCCATTTTGATTTATTGTTGTTCTTCAATGAAATGCTGCATAAATCACTCCTGTGCTTTATGGCTTTCTATTCCTATGTGATTCTTTTAATAATGTCATGTAGGGTTCAAAGCCATTAGATACAGAGTGGCAAATCAGCTGGAGAAAAACCAAACTCAAATGAATTATTCATAGCTTTCTGTATCACAATAAAGTAAGTCAGAAAAGTATCACAATATTGTACAGAGTTTAATTACTTGTGGTGAGCTTTGCTTTCACTATACAGTGCAAAGGCATTAGGCAAATGTAACGAAATAATATAAAGCAAATATGTTTTTAATATAAATATAAATAAAATAATGTAATCTTTTGCTTTTAGAACTTCAACAATCCCTTTCAGGAACAGTTGTGCATTGTTATTATTTTAAAAGAAAACCAGCTATTAGGATTTTTAAGCATATTGAAGAAACTGCCCTGGAATTTCAATAGACTTTGGCTCTCAATCCGATGATGTTTTAATGTGAGATGTAGGTTATTACATAATATGTTTCTTTATTTACTTTATTAAAAGAGTTTTCAAACCATTAGATATATCATGGAACACTTTAAATGAATCTTAAAATGGTGCACCTCAGTGTCATTCTGCAAAAGAAGAAAACTTATCAGGGAGGTGGACTACAGACCTACAGTACATCAATATTAAAGGAAATGTCTGGCAATTACTCATCAATCTGGCGGCATGGTAGCTTAGTGGTTAGCATTGTCGCCTTGTACCTCCAGATTCTGGCCTCCTTCCCATGTTCATCCACTGCTTGGTGTGTTTCCTCCGGGTACTCTGGTTTCCTCCCACAGTCCAAAGACATGCACTTTAGGCAAACTGGCATTCCCAAATTGCCTGTAGTATATGAGTGAAAATGTATATACAGTATATGTGTGACCTGCAATCTATTGGGACCTCATGCACAGGGTGTGGGATAGGCTCCAGGCCCTCTGCTAGCACTGTATATAGAATAAAGTTGTGTAGACAATAAGGGAGTGAGTGAGTACTCATGACTGTGAGAGTAATCTTTCATATTCTTGATATATCTGGGCTGTGAGGTACTAGACACTCCTCATGAAAAAACAACATACAAGCAAGCCTAAATCACCCAAACCAAATGGCAATGAATTATGGTCTGGTGAAACCAAGGCTGAATATTTTGAGCGTAATTTTAAAAACATCAGAAGAACATCATCCCAGAGAACAATCATAGACTGTATAAGAACTGGAAAACCCTTCTGTGCCACCACATGTTTTCTGAAGAGTGGTTTTGAAGCTCAATTGTGGGAGCTCTGTTTGTGGCTATATTGACAGGAGCCCAGGTAATCCAAAATGGGCAGAACAAACAGAACCTGGATATTATTTGGAACTTGCGTTCTTATGTCAGTAGCCACAAGCTAGCTAGCTTAGCCAAAATGCTATGGTGGTGTTGGGAACTTTTCCCCCTTTTTCGAATCAGAGACCAGGAGACATTGGGATCTCTTTCCAGCAGAAGTTACTCTTTATTGAGAACTCGCAGTGCGTCGCTGTAGTCATTCAAGTCTATCTAAAACTCAACTCTAGAGAGATTATACTTTACAAGGGGGAGGGATACAAAGAGGTGGAGACAATCTAAACAAAGCATAGTGTAGTACAGGAATCAGCCCGGAAGTTCCTCAGCCCTGATCTCATCAGCATAACAGTGCGTTTCAAATGCATAGGTGCTAATCTAATCAGGCTGACAGTATCGCCCAGACCTTCACATTATCATAGAGACAAAGGAACAGCCTGGCCTTGAGATTAGCATTCACATTTACCTTGGGACCCTACCCAGTGGTCAGGAAGTACATGAAGACAAAAGGTTAATGTCTCAGACACCTGGGTAACCAGACTTGATGTCCTTAGAATGTCATAATCTTTCCCTCAAAATGTAAAACCCTTTTCAGTTTATATACTATTTTGTTGGAACCTAGATTTAAAATTTTATAAATTTGTAATCCTACAGTGTCTAACATTAATTTCTATGCTTTCTTTGATTGCACTCCTTCACCCACACACTACATGTCGTTCTGAATCAACTCCTGCATTTCTTGTGCTAACGTAAACCACAATGGTTATAGCCAATTAATTAGGTCACATTCCTAATTATTCATGAATTAATTATATATATTTAACTGAAGAGTTACATGAAAATTCCCCTCATTCGTTTATTTTTAATTGGGTTTGGACATTTTAACATTCTGTGGTGATTGACTCGCGTTTGGATCCAGCTCCTAGTGGTCACTGAAGGAAACTTCATATTTGGCACTTCCACGTTGGACTCACTATTAGACTGGAGCTTGCTCCTTGAGAACAACCCGGAGAGCATGCTGCAGCTGGGGCTCTGGTGAAGATCCAGGGAGTCAATGATAGCTCCAAATACCAAGTTATTTTGGCATAAAACCTGCAGGCCTCTGTTAGACAGCTGAAGATGAAAAAAAAAAAAGATAAAAGACACAAATCCAATTTAACAAAGAAATGTCTTCAAAAGGTGGAGATAAATGTTTTAGAATGGCCCAATTAGATCCTAGATCTAAATCGTAAAAGTAAATATAAAAAATATGTGGATATAATGTGACAAAGGCTGTGCACAGATGATCTCCTTGCAATTTAATACATCTGGAACATTTTCCAGGAATGAGCGGCATACTGTACATTTACCAATTCAAGATGTGTAAATATGGGAGACACTTGTCCAAACAGGGCTTTACTTTCTCCCACCCTAATTTTTGAAGGGTGCTGTATCACCTACAGTAGCAAAGATCTGACATTATTTTCTTGTTTTCCAGAAACTGAAATTTAAAAAATGGGGTGTAGACTTTTTATGTTCACTAGGCATAAAAAAAAAATCCTTATAACATGTCATTTGTTTTCAGAACAAGGACGAAATCTAAACTTTGCACATTTCTATCCTGACAAAAATGCAGAAGATATTTTAGATAAACACCTTAGGCTGTATCTTAATCTTTTGCACAATTATGCAATAATACCATAAAAAAAGAATACACTGTATTATTATGTCAAGGTATTTTGTGTGAACTGTGTTACCAGCAGTGTCTTTTTATCAGAAATGTATTGAATTTGCTTTTTATTCAACTGAAGATGTAGGCCTGCACACTAATCACGTCTTAAACCTGTCACAGTACTTTTTGCTCAGAACTTTGTCATGTACATGGCCTTGACCACTTTTGGAAACTTTTTTGTTGTTAACTTCTTTGCATGTAATTTTTTCCATCAGCAATTTTAACAGTTTTTTTTTTTTGCACTTGCTTCAGCATTTAGCTAGAAAGGAAACACATTCAAGTTTATCCTATTTGGCATCATGGTTTCCTAGGAGGATGAATTCATCCATTCAGTAAGAGAATAAATAAACCGTGAAGAGGGAGAAAACATGCACAGGCAATGCATGCTGATGAGCGTCACAGTGGCTCTCTAATCCGGTCAACAGGAGAAACACTGCATTTCCAGAATGAGCATAAGTATGATATATTTGGGAAGCACCACAGAAGAGGAGCATGGGGCATCTGCGCCTCCACTCCCTGGCGACATGAGGGAGAACGAGTGCAGTTGTAATGCTCAGCACGTTCCATGCTGGCAGATCTCTCTGGACTGTTGGAGCCCATTAAAATGTCTTGTAGTACAGGATAATCCTTTTGCTCAGAGCTGGGCACGGCAATGCATCAGGAAGATATAAGCCTGATGAATAACCAAAAAATGCAGCTTAGTCCACAAGGAATTCAATGCCTGGAGTTTGTGAAGAATAAGAATGAAAGGCAAACCTTTCTCTTCTCTATGTAAGCCAACATTGTTGGGCTTCTGTTTTGAATCAGTTCTGGACACAAACCAGCTCTGCTTACACAAAACCAGTTTTAAATATGTCAACCTTTTCTGTCCAATTTTGTCCAATATAAATGCAAACACAAAATTATACATGCAATGTGGTGTTGTGCAAAAGTATTCAGTCTCCTTTGCCCTTCTGAATAACAAATTCATCTGGATTGCACAGATCGTTTCAGTCAGTACTTGTATTAAAAAGCAGTATGCTCTTTTAGTAAGTTTTCAATATTCATTATTTCTCAGCAACTGTTCAGGAGTGATTTTCACCCATTCCTTCAGACTGATGTGCTCCAGGTTTTGACTGCGACAACAATGCTTCAACAACAAAGATCCAGTCATCAAAAGACTGCATTATGCCTGCATTATTATTGGTATTAACTGATAGGGCCATTATATACAGTGCATTATACGCGCACACACACACGCACTTAAGGCTCATTATTACAAACGTAAGGATTGCCTTTAGTACTTGAATGAAAATTCTTTGTGGTCAACAACAGTGATGCCTGGAACTCATGGACATGACCAAATGCTGAGTTTCCTCCCTTGAGATACTTTGATAGGCCATGGAAAGTGGAAAGCATGCTCTATTGGGTTGAGATCAGGTGACTGACCTGGCCATTTATTTATCTAATTTCTTTGTTCTGGTAGCTTTCATTGTATGTTTTAAGCAATGTTCAGTCAGTTTTGCAGCATTTGGCTGAATTTCAGCAGAGATTAGAGCCCTATACACTTCAGACTTCACTAGACAAATCATGGTATGGATCATAAGCCCTTCCTTTCTTTCTCCATATCTTTCTCTTCTGGTATGAGTACATTTTTCATCAGTCCAAAGAATCTGGAAAAGTCTAATTGGACCTTTCAGTTTTATGAGCATTACCAGTGGCTTGCACATGGATGTGAAGTGTCTGTATTTACTTCCTAAAGCCATCTCTTGACTGTAGACAATGATACACTTACCTCCTCAAGAATGTTCTAGACTTTGTTCTTGACCAGATGTTGTGAAATGATTCTTCACCATGGACAGGACTTTAGCTGTTCTCCATTGTCTTTCAGATCTTAATTCTTTCTTTCTACAAACCTCCGAAACTGTTGTATTGTCCACTCCCAATGTTTTTGTTATCTCTCTAATCGTCCCCCCCAATGTAATGATACATTGGACCTGCATTGGACCTCATGCTGAGAGGTTGCGTGAACAGCTACCAAATGCAAATGTAACACTCAGAACTACCCCCAGATCTTTTATCTGATTGATTAGCCATGAAATAATGAGGGAACAGGCTACAACTGCAACTGCACATCAGCCAAATAGTTGTAATTCCTGAATAGTTAATGCCAGGCTTTTGTCAAACCTATTGGATTAAAATTGAAAGCCTTGACTTCACTCACATCTCAAGTGTTTCATTTCAAATTCAGTGGGATGTGCAGAGGCCAAATGCCAGAACTAACAAACAAACAAAACATATTTGTTGACTGTATTTACACTCTTTAATCCCTTTAAGAATGTGGGTTAATATATAGAGATACACGTATAAGGACAAACATTTGTCTAAATGCTTAATTTTGAGGTAATTATACGCGCACGAGAACAATAATTAAGAACGAATCAAAGCACAGAGATCTACGTCATTAAAAATAAGCCTCCCTGCAGGTGCAGCGTTTCCGCCCTTTACGACAAGTTCGTACCCTGAGACCTCAAAACCTGAGGTGAGTTTATGTGAAGCTGTTTTGTTTAAAAATATAAAATATATTTTTATTTAATATTTACTAACGGAGCCATGTCTAACTAAGAGGAGCGACATAGCTTATGACTTGTTAGCTAAGCTAAAAAGAGTAAGGAAGGATAATGTGGGTCGCAACGCCTAGGAGTAGTGCCTCGGTCCACCTGTTCTCAACTCCCACACACACACACACACTACGGCATGTCTGCGGGCGAGCCGTGTGAACGTTCAGTATGGATTTACTTGGAGGTATTTGGTTACCAGGGGTTTAAAAAAAGAGCAGCAAGCTAATTTCAGTCCCCCTGCACCAGAGAGAGTCAGACTGTAACTTGTACAAGTGTGTGTGTGTGTGTGTGTGTTAGTATTTACGGTTAAATAGATTTTAAACGCGCCCATGCCGGTGTTTGTTGAAAACCCCGCTCAGTTTTCTAAACAGCGCCTGAAGTCGGAGTTAATTTCCCGTAGTGTGGAGTTACCGCCCGCAGAGAGCGAGAAACAGGTTTATCTCGAGGTCTATATGAAGCGTGTGGGGAATAGACAGAGTGCGGATTTCTCTAGTGATGAAGAGGAGCTATTCCAAACAGGACATGTGAGTTCACATTAACCTTACTCCTACTGAGGAGGACGTTTGTTTGCGGGGTGTTTCCTGTCTGAGGGTTTACAGCCAAAACTGATCACACAAGAACGGGTTAATTACACAAAAATAATCAATTACTCATTAATTCACATAATGTTGAACAATTTTTTTTGGAATGCGCCACTGACGTTCCTAACCTATTCAGTTAAGTGAGCAGATAAACAGGATAATAATTAAAAGAATGCATTAATAATTTAATTAATGGCGTTGTGATTTTTCACCATTGTAACAAATAAAACAAAATGCAAGTTCTATTATTATTATTATTATTATTATTATTATTATTGTGTTTTTATTTATAATGGTGAATAAAAATACCCTGTGTTTCGTAATAATATGAATCATAATGTCTAATATCATCTTGATTATTATTATAATTTTTTAAACATCATGGGCAAAAGGTTCTTGTTTTAAGTGTTCCTTAAGTTTTATATGTGACGAAAAAAAAAAGAAAGCAAAAAAAAAATTTTTTTTGCCTGTTTAAAAAATGAGATCAGATTTGTGACAAAAAAAAAAAAGAGAATATTATCTGAACTGTACATTTTGTAATCATCTGCACCTCTACTGGAGAGTGTTTCCATTTTTGTTTTTATAGGAGTTCTGAAGGTTGCTGCAGCTGTCTGTTATACATACACCAACATGTAATATCAGTCTCTTCCTGTGTGTCTGTGTGTGCGCGAGCGTACTGGATGTGTACATGCACGTGTGGCAGGGAGACCAAAAAGGCTGGGGAATCTGAGTCATGCTTCAGAAACGTCTCCGGTGTTGGATTGTTGGATTTCATGATTATGAATGCTCTAATGCTGCTCTGAAAACCAACATTTTAAATCTTGACTAGTTACACTACTCTACAGGGCTTATATTCTGTGACTTTTTGTTTGATTTTTTGAATGCTCATTCTTTTTGTCATAATTGTCATATAATTTAGTTCTACTTCAGGGTATTTTGCTTGGTTAAGCAGCTTAAATGTATGAAGTATCCTGGTCAATATTGTGTGTGTGTGTGTGTGTGACTACAGGAAGAGAAAGAGGCTAGAAGAGAGCATTCAGACATGGTGGACCTGAGCTCACTGACTGATGATCAGTTAAGATGCAAACTGCTCCAATATGGAGTCAAAGCTGGACCGATTGTAGGTCAGTATGTTTTGATGCTCTAATGTAAATTTTTCTCAATGTGATTTTTTAAAACTAATTTTAAATAAGTTAAACGGAGCTGTAATAAATGTCTGATTTTAATTGCACACCAATAATACAGTAATTTGTCTGTAAATGCACTGTTTCTGAAAAATGTTTCAATGGTCATAAAAATGCTAATGAAAAAATATAAAACACAACAAACGTCACTGAATTAATCAGTGAAGTGATTTTCAGCACAACTGTAATGACAAATGCAAATTCTAGATGGTATCAAATGGTATTTAAGATAATAATGATTTTATCTTTTTGGTACAATGTACTCTAATGATTTACCATAAATAGGCAACAAATTTAGACATGCACAGTAGTTACCAGTCCAACTGTTTGTGTTGGCGAATCATATTACACATGCTGTATGGATCCTGACATACAGTAAATAGTAAAAGTGTGTGTCTGTGTCTGTGTTGAGGTAGCTAGCACTCGAGTGTTGTATGAAAGGAGGCTGCACAGGTTGATGGCCCAGCACTCACGGCACAGTGTCAACAATAAACATGATCCTGGGAAATACTCTGATGGTGATGAGGAGGAAGAAGAAGAAATGTCTGGTATGCATTCTTCTTGTTATAGGTTCTGAGACTGTAATAAGTTGCAAAAAAAAAAAAACTTTTTTTTTCTTTATTCTTTTCCTTTTTTCTTTTATTTTTTTCTTACAGGATCAAAACAGCCCACAAAAATTGGCTCACAGACCGTCTCCGATACTGATCTTAGTGCAACGTCCAGTATGGTGTGTAATTTCTTACATTCTTCTGTACAAACAAGTCTTTTATTCTTTGTACTTTATCTTGTACCTTTTGTACTCATTTTCCAGATTATGGGCAGCAACACATGAAAGCATTGTCATGACTGACTGGCTTGATTAGAACTTCAGTTAAATTACGCCGTTTGGTCTAGAGCAGGTAGCTAAAAGAAATATGGACATGTACCCTTTTGGTGCTTGTTATCAAAACATGCTTATGCCACCAGGATGCAAAAAGACCATAGTACCTAACTACCTAGTGACCTGATCTTACTTGTTATTCATTTGACTGAAAATTCTGTCAAGAAGTTTATTTAGCTAAAATATTGTCCCCTAAATATAAGTCATAGCCAGTTAAAGTTAGAGAGCGCTATTCGGTTAAATCAAAATGTTTTAATAGTTTAATTCCAAAAGCCAATTATGGTTTTGTGTCCTGTGAACTGTCAGTGGCTGAATCTTTAATTATCTTTATTTATATACTGTATATACTGTGTACACACGCGCGCACACACATATGCACACACACACACACACACACACACACACACACACAGAGGGACCCAATACATGTATACACACTTTGACAGTTATCTCTGGGTTTTTTTTTTTTTTTTTCAAAATTGAATTGTGGCAGCAATGTGTAGTATTGCGTTACCTCTAAATATGTCAGTAGACACACCATTATTGATGCTGTCATGGGACTGTGATTTAAAAAAAATTTTTTAAATTAATTTATTTATGTACATATTTTTTATGTTCAAATGTGCATACATTTTGAGCCCATATTTAAATGATTATTAAAGGCATCTCCTGTTAAATGGCTAGTTTTAGTGTTAAATGCCTAGTTGAACACATTTATTAAAACGTGGCTTTATATATAGGTGTGGCTGGAGCACTCGGATATTCACTGATTTGGATATCCATAAATATTTGGATATTTCTGCAGAAGTATCTGCATTGTCACTGAAGGCCAGTTAGTGTTAACGTGCAAAATCTGTCACAAGGAGTATGCCTATGTGATGTACATTTATGTTAAAAATGTTCCTTCATTATTGATTTACTTGTACAAATTGTATGATTAAAATCAATGCCATATTTCATAATTGATTGCTTGGAATATACAGGAAATCAACTGATTATCAATTGTAATTGATGATTGTCCCGTCAATAGTTGATGTGCATTGTGAGTGAGTCTTGTTTGGCAGAAAGAGTATTAAGCTTCCCATTAGGGAATGCCATTGGCTATTATTTAAATCAATACAAGACCTCTGGGGGTGTGCTTGGTATCTGTCATCAGGACGTTAGCAGTGGACCCTTTGGATGCTGTGGGTTTTGGGATGGGCCTAAGTGGATCAGGCTTGTTTGTCTGGTGCATCCCATGGATGCTTTATTGAATGGAGATCTGGGCAGTTTGGAAGCCAGATCAACATGCTTGAACTCTGTGCCAGCTTGGGCTCATATGCGACAGGCTGTGTTGTGGCCAGTGTTGACTTTTATTTTATTTATTTTTTTTGTTTGGTGGTTTGTGCCACATTGGCTTTTTGTTGGATTGGGTCGACTGGCTAGCCCTTGGTCTCCGTGGGCATAGATGAACATTAGGTGCCCACGATCCTGCCACCAGTGTACTAGTGTATAATTGCTAATCAGTGTAATAACTTACCTAGTGGTGGGGTTAATGTAATGGCTGATCTTTGTAACACACTGCCTGGCAAAAAGGCTCAGAATGCTCAAATTATTGGCCTGCATTAAGCAAAGAAAACATTAAAGATGTTCCACATCCACAATTGTGTTGCTATAAAGAAAGCCACAGTGTGACTAAGAAGTGAAATGGCTTCATTTTTTGTAGGGAGCATAAAGATTGGACTTTTGAGCAATGGAAAAAAAGGTCATGTGGTCATCAGTGTCCACTGGAAGCAAGCCTCTGAAAGCAGTGTTAATGTGGCGTTGCTTCAGTTTTTCAGGTATAAGCTCAGCAGCATTATGTGGCAATAAATTGAAATCAACTGACAATCTGAATGTACTGAATGACCAGGTTATCACATCAATGTTTTTTTGCTTCCCTGATGGAATGGTCACACATTTTCCCACATGAATTGGCCGCCATATTTTATAGCTAGTGTATTGGTGTGTGTTTATGTATGCAATGTTTTATGGCCAGTCAATGTATTTTTATGAATTGCATAATTATTTTGTTCGAGTTAAAAATGCATACTTTGGAGATTGAATTTTCTTATTACTGTGCATATGTTGATCACTTTGTAGCTTGAGATTGCTTGGATGTGATTTCTGCTAATTTTCTACATGTATAGGTGTGGCTGAATTATCAAAGCAAAGAAAAAAATTATCCTCAGTGCTTTTTCCCCCCTGCAAAAGAGGTACAGTATCAGCACCTAAAGGAAAAGAATCCACTGCTGACTTTGTTCTCTTTGTCACTTTTTGCTCAGTTTTTGTGTTTTGATTTTATTTATTTCTGTTTTAGAACAATATTTCAAGTACTAGTGTTCTCCGTAGAACCTTCTAATACTGAGAGGGTATTTCTGTTTCGGGCCAAAGATGTATAGAGCACCATCTTATTGTGGGCTTCAAAAAAGACACTGAAGCACTGCTGAGGTCATGATTTACTGAGCGTGCAGGGCTTACTTACCACACTTGCATTTGATATATTTTATAATGCTTGCCAATCAGATTCAGTTAGGGCACTGTTGCTACTATCTACATCTGCTGTAGGTATGTACAGTACATGATCCTGCTAGGCATGATGGAGCTGCAGGCATTCCAGAAGTAGCTTACCAGCTCACTGTCCATACAAAAATTAATCGACTATAAAATTTGTCCTTTTTCTCAGTGTTCTGGACCCAAGCGTTGGCTAAGAATATCGGAGGTCATTTATAATAGAAGGAGTCCAGTTGGGAGTGGAGTCCCATTGGTGTGAGAATGAGACTTACTGCAGGCAAATGAGAATTCAGTTGGAAAGTGGGCTGTTGTCATAGGCCTACTGGCAGCATGTAGACGAATAGAGTAAAGTAAGAACACATCATCTGGCTGGAATTTAAGTATTACATCTGTACCTGAAGTTGCTCTTGCCAGTCCTCAATTCACAGAATCTCTACAGTTGGGGTCATCATGACCTGCTTCACTGAGAGCAGTTTATCTAGCAAGATTTTACAATCATGTAAGGAATGCTCTGTCAAGATGGTCTGTATGATTAGCAGAGTAGCATTTGAATCCAGAGATGAGTGAGGTTTGGACTCTTTGCCACTACCGAATTAACCTTATCTTCTTGTAGGCCCTGATTCACCCTATGCCCTGGCCCTGACCCATGACTAGCTCCATTCCTTCTTTACCACTTATCCCCAATACTGCCTTGCTGGCTAAAGATGGCTGGATAAAGCTTGGTTCCCACTGCAACATCTTAAATTTTTGGGTACTACTTAACAGTGGCAATTTCCCATCTACAGTGATGCGTGTCACTGTCTTGGCAGTAATAAAAACACGTTTAAAATAATTTAGCAGAGCTGAGAAACTTGGCCACAGTTGGGCACCTTAATTTTGTTTCTTTTTTAATGAACAAGTGTGTAGCAAATTCTTTTATGAATTATTGAGTCATTAGCATTTATGTAAATTATGTGGTTGAAGGTAATTCATCAGATTTGAGACTGCCTACAGGGTAAGAGTGAATAAATGAGAAACAGATTCATTGATCTTTTAAGGCTTGTTTAAAGAGGCTGAATACAAAAAACAAATCCGAACATTAAAGGTTGTGTTTAGTCTTAACATCAAGCTTAAGATGGATGTCTCATGAGTCAACGGCTCTTGTCGCAAGTGATAACTTAGAAGTATCATATGTCTTGTTTTGTATTAGACTTTCAAGTGTTTTTCACCATAAAATAATAATTAAAGATTAAATAATAATTTAAAAAAATGTTAGTTTCTTATCTGGACCTTTTTATAACCACAGACATTTATGTAACTGAACATTTTACAGACTTCCTTGGAATAATCCTGTCCAACAGTGTTATTCACACAACAGCAATCTGACCCTAAGAACAGTGGTTTATTTACTATGGAGATGAAGCTTGGACATGCAACTCCATGCTGTGCCTCCTCATGGGCCTTGGAGGTGTGCTGCCCTAGGAAGTCTTTGTGCTTGCATCCTTGGCATCACTCTGTGCACTTTGTGCAAAATCCAGAAAAAAAAAATTGCCATCAGATGAGATAGTTGACGGTCTGTTCATCCAAGCTTCATCCATAGTTAGTGGACTGTGATTACACTTTTTTAATATTGGGTGAAAACAGAAATTAGCTAGATTACAATAATGTTTAATAATGTTTTTGCTGAGCTGATTTTGCATCTTAATAAGAACTGTAACCTTATAATTCTCAAGTCACAAGGTGTTGGTTTTTATTTTATTTTTATTCACTCTTTGGGTTAAAATATTCGATTTTTCTGTGTACCCAGTTGCTGTGTTGATTGAGCTCATGCTGTGTGAATGCAGAGAATACAGCAGCATTTGCCTGTTTAAGTGTAGTTGTGAATATATGAATTACAGGGCAAGAATCAAGCGGGGTCACTGGAGAGCCTCCAGAATAGCTCCCTGTCCTTCAGCATCACACAGCTCGTGGAGGAGGGGAGTATCTGTCTGTCTGTCTGTCTATGAGAGAGAGTTGTAGATGGTTGCGAACACTTGTGTGCTTGTGTGTTTCATTGTCTTGCTATAGTGGTTAAAAAAAAAAATAATGCAGTCTCCACTCAACACATTGTTCTCATTCTAGTTGTTTCTTTGGGATATATTTATTGGTAATTTGACTACATGATGTGAATTCTTCTGCTGTTTATATATAAATGTATTTTTTATTAAATTTTTTTTATTTAATTATATATTTTTTCAGAATTGCTCACTGCATGTTGATCTCCATAAATATCTATAAGCCATGAGTTATTTGCTTTAGTTTTTTATTTAGTTTATTGTTTGTGAATGAGAGTGATGATCTGAGCTGTATGGCCTGCAGATTGAGAACAGGCTGAGTCCTCAGCCAAA
Source organism: Clarias macrocephalus (assembly GCA_011419295.1). Lineage (NCBI taxonomy): Eukaryota > Metazoa > Chordata > Actinopteri > Siluriformes > Clariidae > Clarias > Clarias macrocephalus. The sequence goes on from JAAGKR010002142.1 coordinate 28,005, forward strand.
GTCAGCTGAGACAGAGAGAATCCATAGCTATACACCAGTGGCAAGCAGGGCACAACGGGTTAGTAATCCTATTAAGTTTTTGGACACATACACACTCGTACACATGCGCATGCACACACACTATAGTCTAAAATTATAGATCGCAGCTTGTTAAATATTTACAAACTATCCCAGACTGTGTGCAGTCAATTTAAGGTAAACATGTGAAGTTGTCTGTTTATTAAATCCATGTTGTCTTTTACGACTTTCAGCAACTCAACAAAAGCTCAATGAATGTGTCTCTCTATCAGACCCCCGAGTTTTCACCTCTTCAGAAGCAAAGTACCACAATCAAACCAGCTATTGTAATTCAGTCCTTTGTTTGATATAGCTCTCGCCTCGCATTCTGGTGTGCTCAACTTGTACTTTACTTTCCGAAGCTTATCTATAATTTTCTCTCGATTATCTAGTGTCATCTTTTGAGATTCTTTTATTTCTACGTTTTTCCAACACCTTAACATGGTTCTTCTTGAACAAGCCATTGTGGTTTGTGGACAATTTCCAACCACATAGATTTCACTCTTTCTCACTTTTTTTAGTTGGTCACTTGCAAGAGGTTTACTTTTCAGTTTTAATCATGTCCCTGTTTTTCAGTTTTTTTATTATTATTTTTATTATTTTTATCTATTTATCTATTTATTTATTTATTTATTAACTTGCTTCATGTAATTTGTCCTTTTTTTCCCGCTGTTGTAGGAAGCTGTGACTGATGTTCTGAAGGAGATGTTCCCGGACACTGCACTTACTCCAACTGGGATCAGGTGAGTCCTGACAGTAGAAATTAAAACTTGGCAAAAGTTGTGTTATGATGTATATGTATGGGGGGGAAAAAACAGTGAGTTGTCAGAGAACAAAAATAATCCTCAGTGTGTCCCAAAAGTCTGCGCACACAGGGGAAGGTTACCCACGTCTCTGCCTACGTACATATAATGATAAAAATAGTGATTATTTGGTAATTAAAGAAATATATACTATTACTTCATAGAATGACTTAAAAGTTGATGATGCCTGCTTTTGAGGACTGCCTGTGACACATCCACGCCTGCGCAACGATAAACTGTCCTTCAGCATAGTTAATGAAATGAACTAGAGTAATTACTGTATGTTCTTTCCCCTAAATTCTTCATTCCATTTTTAGACAGACACACACAGCAGTCTAGAAATATATTACCATTACTGTTATTTTACTTATTGTTGTTACTGTTAACTCTCAATATAAAAATATTGTCATTGAGCTGTCCTTGCCAATGAGGCCAGCATAGTACACTGAACAATCTAAACAAACCCATCATTGAGAAAAAATCATCACAAAAATAGTAGGTGTTGCCAATCTAATATTGTGTATGTTCTTAAACAGAAAGAATGCATGGGTGAGCTCAGGAACACTAAAAGAAACGGACACGACAAAAAATCTTGGGTGGATTAGAGAGGAATTATTTTCCAAGTGAAAAACTTTTTATTTATTTTATTGTATTTTTTTTACTAGAATTTATTATTGGGAACACCTATATAACTCCATTAATGCATTTATCATGCAGGTGTGTGTGCAGTATGATGTGTAAAATCATGCAGGTACTGGCCAGAAGCTTTAGGTCCTTTTTACATTAATTTGCCATATGCCTTCATCCTGTTATAAATCTGGAAGGGTCAAAGTAAGAGCCCAACAGTGTTAGCTAAGTGGTACTGGAGTTTGATCTGTGACCTTTGAGCTACCCCTGCCCCTATGTACAAATCAACCATCAAGGGTAAAACATTATGTTGGTGGTTTTTGATTAATTTTCATGCAGTTGGAAGAGAACCTTCAATGTGTTAATATCTTAAGTCAGTACTTCCCAACACTTGTCCTGGAGAACACCCTGCCTTACTCATTTTTGTGCACCTTACCTGATTTCTTTTTCTGATTTCTGAGTTCTTAATGAACTGACTGCCCAAAAGACATGCAGGGCCCTGGGAAATCCCTCTTATTCTCACATGTTTCCTTGGTTGTATTGTAGCTAACTAGCTTATGTCACAAATGCTAAGGATGTTTATGATGCCACATAATGGTTATTGGATGATGATTATGATGCATGGGTACTACTGATTGTTTAGGCAGCCACAGTAAAAGCTATGGCTGATGGTACAGTAGCTTTACAATTCCTCCTTGTTAAGATTTTCATTTGCAAAAAATGTCCTATTATTCCCATAACATTTTTGGAATACTGAGCAATCCCAAGGTGTATGCTACCATTTTTAAAATGTCAATATTCCATTGGTCTGCTTAATCCACTGATCCTGACTCCTACCTGTGTGCTCTTTGAGATTAAAGAAGGAACAGCATGGCACAGGCACATTTTTATAAAGCCTTGTTCCAAAAGTAGTGGTATGGTTTCTACCAGACAGGTCCAAATTGCATTCATTACATTAATCCTGTAGTTGTAATCATTTACTGTTGATTTTGTTTATCATATGAAGTTTTAATCCATTTTTTCCTTGCTCCCTAGTGCCACCAAGAGACGGTCTATAAAGGGGGCCGCAGGTCGTCCTGTACAGTACAAATACCCAGAAACTCCACTGAGTCCTTCCACATTAGAGAGATTGGAGATTCAGCAGCGTCTGGTTCCTCTGTGGGTGCAGATTGCGGTGTTCGTTTTGGCAGCTGCCGTCCTATACTTAATTTACATATCGATGGAAGAGCCGCTGGAGAATCCTTTCAGCACATTTGTACACACCCCGAGCCAGGAACTGAGCAGCGATGACCTTGCACTTGTCCCTGACTCTGAGGGCGTACACACCTGAGACAGAGTTTACTGTGTATTGGACTTGCTCACATTGAATTTCAAAATAACTGCAGCTCTTCCAGTTCTAGCCAAATAAACCTAGATGTATCTGTTGGCATATTTACTTGTGTAGGAGTTTACTTTGTACTTTGTGGAAGTAATCTGCTGTCTGCTCACTTAAACAGGGCCAGCTAAATGAGCTGGTGAAATCTTGGTTGGAGAGACACAGGGACCCACGTGCTTATCCACAGAAGTAATGTATGTTCATTTACTTTTATTCAAATGTGTCATGGTATTAAATAAAGAAATGGTTGAACATGGCTGCGTACTGTTGTAAAGACCTAAAAAGAAACTACACTTGAAGAGCATGTTTTAAACGTACAAAATGCCTCATTTTTAATGAACTTTCTAATTACAATTTCTCATGACTTCATTTAGGGTTCAAATTTCAATAGAATGACGTTTGTTTGTTTTTGATAAACAGATGTACCATTTATTCCACACCAGCAGATGGCGGTCCAGAGTACTCTGTCCTGTTACGTAACAGCTGTGTTGCCAGGCCCGCGGTTTTTAGACATTTATAATTAACAATATAGTTCTTTAACACGTTAACTGGTGAAGAAAAACACACACACATACATTTTATAGAAATTAAAATCAAGTACGCTTATTTTAATGTGGACTTTGTACATAGGTATGATCATTACCGTGGCTATTAAAGAAATGTATCAAAATTAAGGGAGTTAGTTTAGTTTTAAGTATGTATTAATTTTTTTTTTAGGTAGTTCCACCTTTAATGACAGATTTGTTACATTTTAACAAATCGGATTTGTTTAAAGGAGTTGTATTTCGCCTTGATTTAGATTTGATGAGCTTTGTTGCACAGACCTGGCAACCCGCTTTCCGTCTTTCACGCGCTCTGGAAAATGACAGGTCGCAGCGCGCTGCCGAAAATATGCAAAGTTCTCAAAGTGGTGGCGTTAATTCTGTTTCTTACGCTGCTCGTTTTGTTTCTCGTGGCTACAGTAAGGACTTTTACGTTAGAGGTAAATGCAGGACTTCAGCATGCACGGTGGGAAAAAACCGCGTCCGTCTCGGCTGATCTAAGCGCCGCGCACAGGGAGGTCCTGCTCGCTAATTTCAAAGGTGATCGAGTCGCTGAGTTTATTCATGTGGCAGGGATTCAGTGTGTGTGTGTGTGTGTGTGTGTGTGTGTGTGCGCGCGTGAACCAATAAATGTGCAACGCTGCTCTGTGCATAGGTACATGAGTCTAGTTATTGATGGGAAACAACTAATGAAGTAAGAATAAAGACTTAAGACATGTGTCTAAGAACCATGTGATCTGCAGGAAAAGTGGTTTTGCATGATTTCTGCGGTTTGCCCTTATTACATGGCGCAGGGCTTCTACTCACCAGAATGCATTTATTATGCGATAAAATGCCCCCAGGGATTTCCCACCTATATAATCTCTATCAAAATTTAGAACATAAATTCATAGGTTTATGATCTACAAATGACAAATTAGACCAAACGAGTTTTATTATAAAACAAGCACTATAAAAGATACATGATTTATTTATATATAATAAATTGGTTCGTGTAATTTTTCATCATAAACAATATTTATTTAGCGTCATTTTTGTATTACATGACAAACCCCTGCAAAATAAATGTGCCACAAAATAAACATTATATGAGAATTTATATCAATGGTCTCGGCGGCTGTCACGTGCCTGGGGTTCATTATAATAGGTTTATTATCATCCGATATGATATTACTATGTTTATTATTGTACATAAATTTATGTTCTAATATATATAATATTTGATAGAGGTTATGTGGGGGGGGGGGGGGGCATTTTAGTGCATAAGATTTTACATGAAAAGACATAAAGCTGAAAAAGTGTATTATCCTAAAATGCAAAATGAAGATATTTCAACATGAATTTACATGGTTACAGACACTACAGATTTTTTAAAAAGTTTTTTTTAAGCTGTTACCAAAAACCAATTTAAATCATTTTTACAGGTCATATAATTCTAGAAGCTTGCACCAATCTTAGTATAAATGTTTATAAAGAAATATGACTAATTTTCATTTTAAATTATAATTATTGTTCAAAGCGAGACAGTAAAAATGCTAAAAATTGAATTTTTGGGGCAGATATAAAATCATTCCTCCAAAACAGAAATCAGTTAAAACAAGTTTACAGCAGAACCATATTGGAAAGTATGAGGGATGTTCAAGTCAAACCGGGACATTTGATTGCGTAGATTAAAAGAACACATTTAGGAGTAAAAACTCCCTTTATTTATCGATATAAACCCATTGCTGCATTAATGCATTTATCCCAGTGCTTCACTAGTGCTTGGATACCATCAAGGTAGAAAGTTTTCTCAATATGGCAGAGCCACTGGCCTCCCAGGGACTCCTTTAATGCACAAAAATGTGAAAGTGGCTTGGACCGAGATCTGGACTATACGGCGGATGTGGCAGCAATTCCCCTTTGAGTTCCTGTAATGTACAATTCATTTTTTTGTGAATTATTGTGTCTACAGGTTCCACAGGCAGATACAGTACAGCACTTCCGCAGGTTGGCGACAAATTATCCATCGTTGTTCCACTTGCTGAATGGACATATGCTGGACATATGACCTTTTTTAAATGCTTGCACCATTCTACTGATTTACTACTGCTGAATCTCATCATCATAGTGTATTTGTAGTCTGATGTAAATCTGTTTAACCCCTTCTGTTTAACGAGAAATTTCATCAGGAGTCCTAGTTTGTCTTGAACACCCCTCGTAATTAACAAAATAGTATTGTTTAACATTGAATTTTATAAAACATGTTTAACTACCTGTAAAATCCTGTTCCTTTTACTAGAGGCTATTCGTATTCCCACCGTGTCATTCTCAGACTCTCACCAGAATACAAGTGCTCTGCAAGAGTTTAGTCATCTTCTAAAAAGAGGTTAGACCTTTTTATAGTCTGGACACAGTGCCAATGTTAAACATTTCATAATTTTCTTTTTATTTGGGATCTCACTGCAATCATAGATTTTATTTCCTTCCTCTTTCAGTCTTCCCAACAATCTTCTCATCCAGTTTGGTTAAGCATGAGGTGGTGGAAAATTACAGCCACCTGTTCACTGTGTCAGGCACCGATCCTGAGCTGGTGCCTTACATGCTGCTGGCACATATTGACGTGGTGCCAGCCAGTGAGAATGATGGGTGGGAGTTGCCCCCCTTCTCAGCTGAGGAGTTGAATGGATTTATTTATGGACGAGGGACCATCGACAATAAACAGGCTGTCATGGTATGGAGGGCTTAGTGGGCAGCAATTTTCTTTGTGGGTTAAAACAGTGTTCCGTTTGTCTGTGCCAAACCGCTCCTGAATATGATTTCATCTACTGCTGAAGGGGATCCTTCAAGCTCTGGAGTACTTGTTGGAGCGAGGATATGTTCCACGGCGAGGGTTTTATGTTGGCCTGGGTCACGATGAGGAGGTGAGACACTCACATACATTAACAGACAGGCTCCAGACCATCCTTAACACTGAATTTATAATTATTTATAATTATATAGCACAATATTCCAAAAATCCAGTTTAGTATTCTTACCAATGAAAGCTGTCATTATCAACACATTAATGCTTATGATTAATTTAAAATCCTTAATGCACTAAAATAGTCTGACTGAACATATTTTAGGAAGTATTCAAACAAAAACACTTCTACAGGGCTCATTAGATACCCATTCTGCGATATAAATTGTTTCAGTAGTGCATCTACTGTCAAGAGCTAAAATCATCACTAAGTACTTGAGTACAACAGCATGTTTCACTGATGAAGTTTGCCTTGCACGGGCAGGGTTGGGGGTTCGAATCTTGCGTCTATGGACTTATGTTCTCCCTGTGCTTGGAGGGTTTCCTCAGGTTTCCCCCCCAGTCAAAAGACATGTAAAGTAATGTAATGTAAAGTAAAGCATTTCCAAAACTTGCCCATAGTGTTAGATTGGTTCTGTGAGTGTGTGTGTCCCCTGTGACCCTACACAAGATACACGCTATACTGTAGATAGTGGATGAATGAATAATTAAAATATGGCATTTTACTGTGAAAATAATAAAATATCTGGGCATATTCCTCAGTGACCATGACTACATTACACACATTTTTTTTTTGTTTTAAGCAAACACAAGGACTGCAGTTGTGATTATATTTGACCTTCTCTTTTGTCTGTACAGATCAGTGGCAATGCTGGAGCAGCAAACATCGTCAAATTGCTAAAGAGTCGAGGGGTGAAATTACAGTTTCTTGTAGATGAAGGACTTGCAGTACTGGATGGAATTATAAATGGTCTAAATGGACCAGCTGCATTGTGAGACCTTATTTATGAGCTTTTTCACTTTATCTTTTTATCTCTCACACAGTATCAATGGCTCCCTGGGTAAAGAAAGATGGGTGAAAATGTTACAAAATAAATGTGTTTGTGCTTAATTAATCCATTACTAAAAAAATGTAAGATTAGTACAATCGTTAAGTGAAGCAGATTTATTTAAGAATTAAAAACAAATGACCAAGTATAGATTCTTGTCACAATTTTAAATGAGCTGGTTCTTCAGGGGCCTTCAGAGAAGAAGCAGCCCAAGAACATTACAGATTCTCCACTATACCTAACGTACACTGCTGACAGGAAGTTTTCATACCTTTTGCCTTTTTCTCGTTTTATGTTTCACACTCATCTTAAAATTCATTTAAATTCTTTTTTTTTGTTGTTGTTCTCATCACTCTACACAAAAAACCTCAATGTAAAAATAGGTGTTTGGACTGAAATATCCTATGTATTTACTGTAAGTATTCAGATCCATCATTTAGTGTTTGGTTACAGCACCTTTGGCTGCAATGGAAGCCTCAAGGCTCCTAGTGAATGATGCTCTAAGCCTGGCCACCTTTCTTTTGGAAGTTAATTTTATTCTCCTTGGCAGAATCGTTCAAGCTCAACCAGGTTTGATGAGCAGCGTCAGTGCACAGACATTTTCAGGTCTCTCCAGAGATTCTCTATTGGCTTTAGATCTGGAATCTGGCTGGACCAATCCAGGACTTTCACAGAGGTTGAATAATGTGATTTGCAGTGTCTGATTTGTCTGATGTTGTGGGGGACCTCATCCTCAGACCAGAAGAATTTGCTTCTTAGGGTCTGAGTCCTTCAGGAATGCCCATGTGCCTTTTAGTGAGGAATGGCTTCGGTCTGGCCACTGCACTGGAGTTGTGCAGTGATGTTATCCTTCTGTAAGACTCCCCCATCTTCACAAGGGAACTCTGCATCTCATCTATAGTGACCCTTGGATGCTTGGTTTCCTGTCTCAAGAGCTCAATTGCAAGTGTCATAACAAAGGGCCTGAATACTTTTTTTTTTTTTAATGTTTGGAACGTTGGAAAGACTGCAATATACTGTACAATTTACCTGTTTTTATTTTCATTGTCGAGTACTGTGAGTAGAATGATGAGAAATCTTAAATCCATTTAAAATTGCTTATGAAACTTGAAAGTGTCTAAATTTTATGTATTTTTTGTCAGCATTGTACATCTGTTTATCAACACTGTTTATTCTAATCAAGTATTTGAGTGTTTCAAGTCGAAAAGTCCTTTAATTAAGCTGAACATATTGTTCCTAGGCCTCTTTTTAACCCATCTATACCAAGGGAGAAAATCAGTTTTTGAGCTGTAAGATATGAAAACATCCTTGTTCCTTTATAATTTGTTTGCATCTACTGTAGGTGTTTTTCTTAATTTGTATTTGTGTGTTGTAGGATTGGTGTCACTGAGAAAGGGCAAGCCACAGTAAAGCTGAGTGTCAGTATGAAGCCAGGTCATTCCTCCATGCCTCCCAGGCAGAGCAGCATCGGCATCCTGGCTGCTGCTGTCAAAAGGTGAAGTGAAAGCCACGCAACCTGCTAGTATCATATATAATTATTGCCATAATTGTTATTTCCCTTCATTATGTTTTATACTTACACTTGAATTGTCTTCTTGTGAACATATCTGTGAAACGAAGTTTTATTGAAGCTGTTCCCATGCCATCGCTAAAGCTGGTTCAATGTGTATAGTACATAACCACTTATTCTTGCATCTAAAAAAATGATTCCATCTAATCAAATGAATTATACAGTTGCGGATCTATCAGTATCTCTGTTTAAAGAAATTTGTGAAAACGTTCGACAAAGAATTATCTTCAGTAACTACTTTATCCTGGTCAGAATTGTAGAACATGTTATGGATTGTGTATTACCCATCACACATTGAATATTAAATTTAGATTTCCATGATTATTGACTTTTCCCTTTGGGTTATGCAGATATGTGTCCAAATTCTTGCAGTTAATAGTTTAATAAGATTTATACACTAGAGATTTGATTAAGAAAGCTGACATATTCATGTGTACTGTTCTGTGTGCAGGCTGGAGGATTACCCAATGCCTAGACTGTTTGGCTCTGGCCCTGAGCGAAGCACTTTTGAACACCTTGCACATAAGGTTACTCTAGAGAGCAGAAAACCACATTGTAAAACAGTGAGATTATATAAATGCATTTAATTAATTAATTAATTAATTAAATGCATTTTATTGTGGTTTGTGTTGCAGTTTGGCCTGCCTTTTAGATTCGTCATGTCCAATTTGTGGCTTTTCATCCCTTTAATGAGCAGGTCATAGATATGTTACTATATGCTGTACAACACATGGTGCTAACTATTCCATAAGTTTAACTGTACATGACACAAATAATTTATATACCTGACCTAAACAGAAGTGTATTTTTCAGGGTAATGGAGGGAAAGCCTGATATGAACGCTTTCGTGCGGACTACTACAGCAGTCACCATGTTCAACTCTGGTGTGAAGGTAGAAAACGGTTCCCTTTTTCTGTAATACAACCATGGACTAATTATTTAATTGTATGTAACCTTTCTCATTCTCTCTCCATCGATAGGTCAACATCCTCCCATCGTCTGCTGAGGCTTTTGTGAACCTGCGCATCCACTCTGCCCAAACACTGCAAGAGGTCAGAGATCATCCCGTCGCAGTCGACATGTGGACTTTGTCCGGTCCGCTTTGAATGATTAATTGCTTTATTATTGTACAGATCCTTTAGTATGGTTTAACAGGTCAAGGGAAAAAGTCTCCTAAAATCTCCTTTCTGCTAGTTCAAGGATAGATTTCATGGTGCAGGTTGTTGAACATGAATTGCATGCGTTTTATTACAATGTAAAGAAAAAATACCTGTCATCTGTTTTTCTATCATTCTTCTTTTTCTTTATCTCCTCTTCACCTGCTCTTCTGTAGGTAATGGAGTTGATTGAATCCACTATATCAGATGATCGTGTAAAAGTAAACCTGATAAACGGCTTTGACCCCCTCCCTGTCAGTTCCTTTGGCGAGCAGTCGTTTGGGTTTCAGATCATTAAGAAGACCATATTGGACATGTTTCCTGAGGTCACTGTTGCTCCAGGTGAATTATTATTTTTTTGCTCATCCAATTTGCAGCTCTTAACCTGTATAATATATACAGTACTGTGCAAAAGTCTTAGGCGCCATATTATCTGTAATACAAATTTTGTTATATAAGTTTATTATGTCTGCATTATTCTGTACAAGACCATTCCCTACAAAGATACATTAAAATTTATGAATAAATAACATTACAGAAGACTATTTGCATGACTATTTGAAAGTGACATATTACATGACAGACCAGTTTTCAGATGGGGAAAAAAAAATCAGTAATGTAGACTCCTGGATTTTGTATGAAAATAGAAAGGAGCGAGTGTGACGAAGTTACCAAATGAACTCCTATTCTCCAGGATGCTCAGTAAAACCTAACAGCTGTTTTATTTACAGTACTGTGCAAAAATCTTAGGAACATCCAAACAAAAGCCATATGCAATGATGCTACATTAAAACAGTGATGCTACATTTCTACATTAAAAGAAACTTCTATAAAAAGCACTAAGTAATAACATAAACAATAAATAGTCAATTTTTGGTGTGGAAACTCTTTGCTTGAACATAAGCGGTGGTGTTCGGTACAGATTTGTGCAGTAAAACAGGTGTTCGGTTTTACTGAGCATGCTGGAGAATATGAGTTCTTTTGGTAGCTTCGTCACACTCGCTCCTTGTACATAATAATGCAGACATAATAAACTTATATAACAAAATTTGTACTGCAGATAATATGGCGCCTAAGACTTTTGCACAGTACTGTTAAGGATGGTGTTATTATTTTATTTTTTTTTAAGGAGAAGCCAGTGTCTGTCATTAAAGTTTACTGTACATCTGTCTGGGTCCTGTTTTTATATGATGATCTGACCTTCTTTTTAAAAATTTTTAGTCTCGACTTTGGTCAAAACTTTATACTTGTACAATTTAGCTTTCCAATTATTGTACCAATAAGGTGCGGCCAAAAGTTTGAAGACATTTAACCACTACACTGAAGTTTGTAGTTCTTAGTTCTTCTGAAGTTTGCAGTTATAACTGCTAGTCATCCAGGAAGTCTCTCTACAAGATTTTGTAATGTGGCCTCAGAAACTGGCCCTTTCAGCCATAACAACATTAGTGATGTCAGGCACAGAGGTGTGTGTGTGTGTGAGGAGGCCTGGGGTGAAGTCTGTTTACCAGTTCATCCCAAAGGTGCTCAGTGGGGTTGCAGTCAGGACGCTCACATTTTTCCACACCAGCTTTGATACACATGTATTAATAGACTTCAGTTTGTGTCATTTAGTTCTAGTAAAGTGAAATGTAATGCTGCAGCATACTGTACAAAGACATTCTATAAAGCTGTGAGCTTTTACCTACATATACAGTAGGAGTGATGGTCAGGTGGCCACATACTTTCGACCATATAGTAACAGTAGTTGTGTAAATCTGTTGGCTAGGGTGGCCACCACTGAAGCTGTTAGCTAAGCTCAAAGGTTGATTTCGAAAAAAGTCGCTGTAATTTAAACCAAAACAGGGTTAATCATTGCTTTTCTGCTCCTGTTGTTTTGCAGGTGTCTGTGTTGGCAACACTGATAGCCGTCATTATACCTCTCTGACTAAGAACATTTATCGCTTTAACCCAACCTGGTTCAAACCAGGTGACCCCCAGAGGTGAGTTTATATGTATGAAGGTTAAAGGAGAGTTGTGTTGATGGTAGCCACGGCTCTTTTGGGCTCAAACCCATGCGTGAAAGAATTCTGTAGCCCAGATTAATTAACACAGTGCAGTTCCTTTACAAATCCTTCTCATTTTAACATACTGTATATAACATCACAGTTACTTGAATCCTGCCAGCCTTTCTGCTCGGTTGCCTGATCTGACATACCCCAAGCGTCACGGACATTTTTATAAAAAGGTCAAACAAGAGGAAAAGTGACTCACTATATCACTTACTATATATTTTAAATATGTAAAAAGCAGGCTAGTTATAATGAAGTACTCTATATAACTGTAGTTAAAAATAAATCATGACATAATTGATAAACAGGTCTATCTAGCTGGGATGTCTAGAAACCTGCAAACAAAATAGGATATGACTGATACTGTAGAGTATATCAGCATATCAATTTTTACACTGGGTCACTTGGTTACTAAATAGAAATCCGATCAGTTAAACACATTTGGGTCGGTCATTTTAGTTATTTGTTTGTTTATTTTTGGGGTGGGCTAAGTGTGCATTTGGTTTTTGCATTATTTTTCTGATATTGATTGTGTGCATTGCTGAAAGATTTGTCAAACACTACAACATGGTTGTAGAATATCTAGACTTCACTGAAGCTGTCAATTGACCCATGGCACAAGGTCCAAAGTTTAGTGCAATGTGGCAATGACCAAGGATTCAGTTGCCTATATGCTTAACTGTAGTCTATTAACTACATGTCTATTATACATATAGTGGAAGCCTTTTCAAACAGCCGCCTGCTCCATAGCAGGACCCTTCCCAATCCTTGATGGGTCTTTGGCGGATCCGTGCACAGACCCTGATCCCCCGCGATGATGTAGTGAATGGAGCCCCGCCCCATAAACCCAATGTACACATGTATGCGAGGTCTCCACAGTCGTATAGTTTTGAAAATCATCAATATCAAATAGTGAGAGAGAGCTGTAAGCCTAATTTAGCTGTAAGTCATAATTATTGAAATGATTATTTTAAATATTTAAGTCAAACTCTTTTTTTTTTTTTTCAGTACACATAAAGTGAAAATATTTCCTTAAGCCTAATAATCCTTTTTTGTTGGAATTTTGATGCTTACAGTTTACAGGTAATGAAAAAAAATCTAAATATATCTCTAAATATCAGAATATTTCCCAAGATTAAGCAAAAAAATGTGTATTGTTGGTGTTTCTCATCTTCCTCTTGAATCCATGGGCTTCAGGTCAGGCGAGTTGGCTGTCCAATTAAGCACAGTAGTATCATGGTCAGCAAACCAGTTAGTGGTAGTTTTGGCACCGTGGGCAGGCGTGGGAAAGTCCTGCTGGAAAAGGAAATCTGCATCACCATGAACCTTGTTAGTAGATGGTCTATTGCTTCTGCGCCTTTTCCTACCAAACGTCTCCCTTTCAGTCAACTTTCTATGAGTCTCCTTGTGGAGAGTGTAGATAATTTCTTATCTTCTGGACAACCGTCAAGTCAGCAGTCTTCCCCATGCATGTATTGAACTAGAGTGAGAGAAACAGTGTATTTATACTACATAAATAGCAAACTCGAAATTAAATATCCTAGTATTTTTAGATACTAGATTTTTGATTTATGAATTGTAGGCCGTAATCATCAAAAGGCAACATCAGTTAACCAGCAGTGCGCTATAATCAATTGTCGGAGAGCTTTGTAGTTTTACATTTGATGTTGTAACAGGTGCACTCTTTTTGCATGGGTGGCACCACAGACACACGGAAGTGGTATTTTAATTGAGAAAAAAAGGGAAGGAGAAGGGTTAAAGGAGGGAGGAAGGCAAAAGCTGAGGATTTTTAGCTTGGAGAAAGCCGGAGATCGATTAACATGAATTATCGTCTGGCGGCCCCGCCTCTTCTTCGCAACTGCAAAGGGAGGGGGGGAGGGGGGTATACATAGGCTACGTAGGGAGCAAGTTGGAAGTGAAAGTGAAATGTAATAATAAGGATGGAGGAAAAAATAATTCGATTTAAACGTATCCTTCTGACCTGGCCAGGCCAGTGTACACTGTCTAGCTGTGAGGTTCTGGTAAGCAGTGGCTTTGTCGAATAGTAAGCATGCTACAGTATACAACAGCACTATACAGGGTCTTGTGTATATACTTTCTTATATAAACAGTATCTCTTTAAAACCTCTTAAGCCACCATATACCCCTGTGTCTTTAAATCCCAGCATCATGGCAGGATAAAGTTCAGGAAGGAATGTCAGCTATCATGATCTAAGATCATCTCTTTCTTTATTTTACACTCATCTTTAGATTCCATGGCATCAATGAAAGGATCTCTATCAAAAACTACGAGGAGCTTGTGCTTTTTTACTTTCGACTCATCCAGAACTGTGACATAAAAAACATACCACAATCACACACCAGCAAACATGATCTCTGATGTCTTCTTGCAGCATGTCTTTCAGACCACTTTAATGCAATCATTCAAAATTTAAGATAAAATTGTGATGAAAGGTTGTGATGAGAGGTTTTGATACCCGAGAAAATCTGCCATATATTTTATGCTCAGTTTATTTTACATTTTGTCTGGATTTCTCTATTAAAGAATTTAAAGTACAGTACTTTAATCAGGGTTATCCAATCTCAGGGATAATTGTGATGCACACAAATGAATGATGCTATAGCACCTATAGTAGGAACTGAATGTTGTGATAGTTTGCTGCGGGATGGGTTGACTTTTCTTAATGATCCCTTTTTAAAATTAAACGTAACTAATGTTTTTAAAGCCAAAATATGACCTTAATATAGGAAGGAAAAAGTGATGTATACGTGCAGATAAGCTGTGCTGCTCTGAACACTACTAATAAAGGATGTTATAAAATGCTTGGACTGTATGGAAAAAAGTTTGTGGACCTTTTGCCTAACCATCATTCCTCATTCACTGTACCTTTGCTTTTATAATAGGCTCTCTACTAGATTCTGTTGTTTGACTGTTGAGATTTACCTTTAGCATTCTAATTCAATCCAAAAGGTGTTCAGTTGCATTGAGGTCCAGACCACTGGAGTTTTTCTACTTCAAAATTGGAATGTCATGTCTTCATGGATCTCTCTTTGTGGGCATGGGCATATATGCCATTGATATAATACAGAAAACTTGTACAAATTAGGTACCGTATTTAGCTGGTAAGGCAAAAAAGTGAAAAATCACCCAATTATAATCACTTGCCACTTTATTATGTACACCTTGCTAGTACTAGTTTGGATTCACTTTTACCCTCAGAACTCCCTCAATTCGTTGTGGCAAAGATTCAACAAACATTCCTTAGAGATTCTGATCCATATTGCCATGATAGCATCACAGATGCTGCTGCTTTTTTTTCTGGCTGCACATTCACAGTGTAACTGTTGTTCCATCACATCCCATATTGGATTGAGGTCTGGTGACACTGGAGGCCATTTGAGAACAGTGCCATGTTCAAGAAATCAGTTTGAGTTTATTTTAGCTTTGTGACATGGCGTGTTATCCTATGGTTATAAATGGATGGACATGGTCAGCAACAATATTCAGGTACTGAATGCTCGATACAAGGAAGGATGGATCAATGACTTCATATCGTTTACTCGAAATTATGACCTTACCATCCAAATGTTGCAGCAGAAGCTGAGACTCTTCAGACCAGGCAAGGTTTTTCTAATCTTCTATTGTCCACTTTAAGTAAGCCTCTGCAAATTGTACCTTCAGTTTCCCTTTTTTAGCTGACAGGAGTGAAACCATTTGTAGTCTTCTGCTGCTGTAGCCCATTTGCTTCAAGGATATTATCTGTTTCTCTTGGATATTTTTTCTTTTTAAGTATCTTCTCTATAAAATATAGATATGGTTGTGCCGGTCTGCCACTACCAACCATGCTACGTTCAAAGTCTTTTAAATCACCTTTCCCCCCCCATACTGATTCATGCATGAATGTATTGAGTTGCTGCCACATGATTGAGGTCTGATTGGCTGATTAGATATTTGGATCAACAACCAGTTAAATAGTTGTATGAATACATGGCTAATATAATTTAAGGCTACAGAATCATTGACAGAAGAGTTCTACAATAAGGTATACATACAGTAACTGCACACTCTCACTCCCCACATAAAGTGTTGAATAAATCTAAATCTTTTGATCTCTGTCTTCACTTTCTTGTTAAGGGAATATAACGGTCCCATGCCTGTGGTTGCACACAGTACAATAAATATCATCCCAAGACATTTAAGTAAGAAAGAACAAACGTCTTTGTTCCTAGAAGCAAAGACATGGAGAAGGCAGCGAAATTAACTTTCTTGAAAGCCAACAGTGTTTGCAAAGGAAATTGAAGTAATTGGTGGTTGACCTTGCAATCTAGCTTTGACAAATGCATCTGCAAGGGATTTTAAATGCACCCTCAAGTGTGCACACACCAAGGGAAACCATGGTCGCTTCAAGGACATGGCACATGTAGCAGGGTGTTCAGGCCACCACCAACTACAGGACAATGTGACAGTGATGCCTTTCACACAGATGCATTGAATAACTTCTATGCCCAGTTCAAGGTACACTTAAACTGAACATCTTTCACTCACCTGGGCAATAAAGGCAGGTATGTTCAAATGTCGTTCATGAGCTTCTTTTCAGCATTTAACGCAATCATTGCTCAGCACTTGATCAAAAATTTAAATACTTTTGGAAATGAACACCTCTTCAGCAGAGCACTGGACCCCGTTGGACTGTGTGCTCTGTCCGCTGCTGTTCAATCCGCTGACTCGCGACTGTGCAGGAATGCACAGAGCGAAACACATCATCAAGTCCTCGGATTAGCAGACTGTGATGGTTTTTATCAGCAAGAGTGGTGCAGCGGTTAAAGGACTGGTTCAGAACCAACAAGCTGTGTATGAACATGGAGAAAAATTAAGAGGTTATGATTAATGAGTTATCACCAGTTCTATAACTTGTAGAAGGCTAAGAAAAGCCCAGCTACCTCCTTCTAACCTCATTACTTCTACAGAGGACTTTTGAAAGCATCCTAAGCAGGTGTATCACTACAGGATTTGGGATCTGCACTGTCACGGATCGAAAGACTGCAGCACAAAGTGGAGACAACTGAGAAGATCACAGGCGTCTCTCTTCGCTCCATCATAGACATTTACCCAGAAAACTTAATCCACAAGGCCACAAGCATCACCAGCAGGGCCACCACTCACCCCTTATAAACTTTTTACACTTCTGCCATCTGAATAAAGGTACAGAAGTTTGACAAAACCCACACAATGAGATTGTTTTAGCAGTTTCTTTTCAAGAACCAAAAAAATAGACACCATTTGATTTCAGTCTAGGCGGCACGGGGGTGTAGTGGTTAGCACTGTCGCCTTGCACCGCCAGGGTCCGTGTTCGATCCCCAGCCAGGCTCGATTCCCGTCTCTGTGTGCATGGAGTTTGCATGTTCTCCCCGTGCTTGGTGGGTTTCCTCCGGGTACTCCGGTTTCCTCCCACAGTCCAAAGACATGTAGGTTAGGCTAATTGGCGTTCCCAAATTGCCCATAGTGTGTGAATGAGTGAGTGTATGTGTGTGTGTCTGTGCCCTGCGATGGATTGGCACCCTGTCCAGGGTGTACCCTGCCATGTGCTTTAAGTCTCCTGGGATAGGCTCCAGGCCCTCGTGACCCTGAATACAGGATTAAGCGGTATAGATGATGAGTGAGTGAGTGAGTGATTTCAGTCTTCCTGTATTTTTTCTTTTTTTGCACATTATTTAACTGGCTTCTAAAGTGAACAGCTAAAGTGCTTTAGTTTATTGATCTGCCTTATGGTTGAAAAGCAGCATGTCATGTTTACACTCTTCACATTTATGATCTGTGTTTTACAACATCTTGTTGCCATTTTACTCTCATCAGAACTTTGTACTGATCGGTGCTGCACTGTGCTTACACACATGCACTTCATGTATTTAAGGGTCCTTAGCGTAATTTTTTTTATGTAGTTCTGTTTTGTTTTGTATGTAGCACCATGGTACAGGAGGAGCGATGTTTTGTTTCGCTGTGTACTGTATTACTGTACTGTATATGGCTGAAATGACAATACAATAAAATTGTGTGCTTCCAACTTAGTGGCAACAGTTTATGTTGGTTGTCCACATACGTTTGTGTACATCTCCAACTGAAACCTAGCACCTTCCTTGTGTGATTTTTATATCTAAGAATGTTAGATTTAAATGAAGAAGAAGTGTGTCTGAGCTAAGTCTTAAGCTAAGCGAAGAAGAGTTTTAGCTTGTTCTGTCCGCTGCACCTTGATACACTTACCGGTCCGGGCCCGATTGACCGGGAGAGACAAACACACACATGCGCAGGCATAATGTCTGAAGATCTCTGTTTATTCTCAGCAAGGGGAGCCAGAGGGCCCCAAAAGTGAAGACAATACAAGGGTTATTAAACATCCCAAAGGTATGTTATCAACATAGTTGAAGTTTTAAGACTTAAATATTAAAAAGAGTTTTCCCCCCCCATAATATATGGTGCGCTGATTCAGATTCAAGTGCACTAGTATGTGATCCTTCTCTGAATTAACTGTCAAAAAAATCAAACCTGTGTTTTACAACTTTAAGGTAAACCAAAAGAAATGCATGTATTGTTACAAAATTTTCAAGCATGTTACAGTATATAGTTGATGGCATGAGAAATACTGTACAAATATATACTGAATCAGTGAATAGTGTACAGATGTCAGTTTGATTAGAGGAGTAAATTAGTTATTTAGTTTGCAGTATTCAGAAACGCATATTTCTAATTCTGGAATAAAACTCAGAACAAAGAGCATCATAACTTGTTTGTATGCCTGGGTCATATATTTAGTCATGATTGAATCGTATTAAAAATATTTACATTTGAAATTTTATAGAATATGCTTACAGAGATTAATAAAATGCTTGCACAGGTACCAGGCCAGGTGTGTATCCATGTACAAATCAATCTATATCATACAATAATTTCTACATCATGAAATTATGGAACAATTGGTGTCAATGGCCAGTTACAGCACTTGCACGTCTTGTCATAAATGGTGCCAGTAGGGCAGTGTTTAACAAATTTTCTTCCAGCAGCACAATGGATGAAAGTTTTTATGTTAGTAGGATGTGGGTAGACACCATCTATCTTCGATGCACAATAATGTGGATGTGATTCTGCAGCTATAACAGTTTTAGTAGGAGTTGCGGGATGATCTTCAGCAGGAGGAGCATGAGGCGGAGTTTGATGATCTTTAGCAGGAGGACCTTCAGCAGAAGAACCTTCAGGATGAGGAGCAGAAAGACCTTCAGAGAACATAAACTCAGGGGAATTCATATAAACAATTACAGTATTATTGATGATGACACATCTTAATTTATATACCATTGTTCAGGAGGTTCTTCAGCAGACTGATGAAAGGGTTTTTTCCCAGGCCACAGAACTGTCCAGTAAAATCATCCAAATCAAGAGCCCAGACAAAGGCTCCTCCAAAATTATTTTCTTTTAGGTAGGCCACCTGAAACAGAAAAGATACAGAAATTTGCTGCTGTTGCTCCAAAAATAAAACAATCCTCTTTCACGATTAGTATTTTTCCCTAGCGTTCCTGCGAGTTCAATTTGGCTTCTACTCACACTACAATGCCATGGAGGAATCATTAGATATATGTTGATGTATACAGGCAGTACAAATAAAAAAGATTTTTGCACCACAGTGAGTTTGACCTTATTCTTGATTTTTTTTTCTTCTGACTCTTGATTGATCTTACCTTTATCTCATAGCTCTGCTTGTTACCAAAGCCAACCCACTGATTCCCCATTGTGGCATAGGGTACTTTTTGATCCTCAATCCACTGTGTCCTGGCTCCTTTAAGGAAGCTGCAGACCTAATAGGAAATAATCCCTCAGTAGTCAAGTCAAGTCAAGAAATTTTATTTGTATAGCATATACTGTATAAAACAACAACAGTTCACCCAAAGTGCTTTCCAGTCAAATACATATACATAAAAACTGTACATAGTCTTAGGGTGCAAAATACACACAAAATAAGAAACAAAACACAAGAATTGAGTACTACAAAGGTAATAAATAATAATCAGTAAAATAAATAAAAGCATATATAAATGTAAAAAAAATCACAAAAAAAGTTAATGAAACATGAATTGTAAAAGTAATTGTTCGAACCCCATGTATTGGGAGTTACAGTAGTCAATCCATTAAGTGATAAAAGCGTAGACAACTGTTTCTAGGTACTTTTAAGACAAAGCTTTAGCTTTGGTATTGACATGAATTGATCAAAGTTACGCCACTGAACTGCTTATTAATTTTTAAGGAAGAATCCAGAAATACACTAAGATTTTTTATTTTACTGTGCAAATATGAAGACAGAGGTCCAATTAAATGAACTAGTCTAGAAACAGAGCTGATGGACCAAATGTGATTACTTCAGTTTGTTTTTGTTTAGTTGTAAAAACTAAACTACATCACAACCAGATAATCAAGTTCCGATCATCAAGCTGCACACACTAACATTTCATTGGATCACCTTTACCTTTTATTATTGTCTGCATTCACAAGAGCACTGTTTCAACAATGTTATGGAATTTCCTGCCATTTATTTCCCTCCAAAGTTACTCTACATCCATTTTTCGTTGGTTTAATTTTCTAATTAAACGACACAGTAGGTGTAAGTGGCTGATGCACAGTAAGCTGTGTACAAACCTCATAAAAAGACAGGATGCCTGACTCTCTGGTGTACTTGCCAGCAGAACCTGGACCACTTGATGGAGCTCCCAGGCCACTCTCGCTAGATGACAGTTGGAATGATCTGCCATACGTAGCAAAACCCATCATCAGCTTCTCTAATGGAGCATCCAGATTCTTCCAGTATGTCATCGAATAATTCTGCAAAATCAGAAACAAAATGTTGTTGTGTATATCTGTTTACCGAGATCAGGTAGAAGTAAAAAATTTGAAATTTTGTCTTTACAGTATTAAGGTAGATTTTATCTCCTGTTTCCTGAGACCATTGATACAGAGGACTGTTGTGTCCAGTGAAACTCTCCCAAGATCCATGATAGTCATACGTCATCACGGAAATGAAGTCCAGGTACCTGTATAATGAATAAAATTACCAGTGACACTGAAAACCAAATGAAAATGTATTTTTATATCATAATGTTTTAAATAATTACAAATATATTTCATTAGGAGATTCTAAAATAAATAAGATAACTTTTTCAGACTTTTAATAATTTAAAGGTTCATGCTTTCATTTCTAGAAATACAATACCTGGCAAAAAGCTGCACACACTAACATTTCATTGGATCACCTTTACCTTTTATTATTGTCTGCATTTACAAGAGCACTGTTTCAACAATGTTATGGAATTTCCTGCCATTTATTTCCCTCCAGAGTTACTCTACATCCATTTTTGGTTGGTTTATCCTGTAATCTCCTCTCAAGCACGTCCTAAAGGCTTTTGATGTCAGTCAACCATTTCTAATTCTCTAACAATCACTTTTAAAATTTGAGCCAATAAATCTTAGGATTGTTGTACTGGAATATAGCCGTGTCATAAGGGGAAAAAAAATCTTTGATGGGATAACTTGATCTTGGCTTCACTTTATTGCCACATACCATAGCTGAGACCAACTGACTGAAGCAAGTTATGCAGTGGACAATTGTAACACCTGTGCTGCCTCAGTCTCAGCTACAGCAGGTTCGTCGAGGCCCTTCGCGCTGTTTTTGACCACCCAGATCAGACTAAATCGGGGGAGCAACAGTTGTTAAAGTTGCGGCAAGGGAGTGCCACTGTCACCGACTACGCCGCGAGTTTCCGAATCCTGGCCGTGGAAAGTGGATGGTGCGAGGTCAGCCTCCTCGCCAGGTTCCGTGACGGACTTCAGGCAGACGTGCAACTTGAGCTCGCATGTAGAGATACAGGTTTAGCTTTGCAGGAAGTGATAGATCTGGCAATCAAGTTAGATCAGCACCTCCGCGGGAAGCGACGGCAGGTGGCATCACGGCAGTCGGGAAAGCGACTAGTCACTGGTCGGGCCGGCAGGCCTCAACAAACCCCGACCCAAAAGGCACGAAGGGTCTCCCCCAGAACCGATGGACGTAAGCTCTTCCCATCTATCCCCCCAAGAGAGATTAAGAAGATTAAAAGCCGGCTTGTGCTTGTACTCTGGAGGGGAGAACCACTGCGTGAACACCTGTCCACTATTACATGTAACCCACCACATCCCACCCCGCACGTGTCAACCATTTTGTTAAACGCACAACTTTCATTTAATAATCACACTGTCTCTGTTTGTCCCCTTATAGATTCAGGGTCGGCTGGCAACTTCGTCTCGTCTTCCGTGATTTCCTCGCTGCGAGCTCCTGTGTCAAAGTTTCCGTATCCGATCGCAGTAAAAGCTCTGGATGGTCGTAAATTAACACAGTCGCCCCTTGAATTAATGTCAGCGCCCCCTATGGTTGACGTTTTCCGGTCATACCGAAGAGTTTAAATTTTTTGTACTCCGTCAGTTAGATCAGTCCGTCGTGCTGGGCTTACCCTGGCTCAGCTCTTACATCCTGGTCCCCTAAATGCGCTACATTATGTACACCATCGACATTGACGGTCCAAACCACCACAATTGAGAGTCCGAGCGCCCAAGTAGTAATCACGGTACCATCCGAGTATGCACAATTTCAAGATGTGTTTAGTGTTATGGCTGCTGCACGGCTTCCCCCCACCATCCGTGGGATTGCGTGATAGAGCTTTTGCTGGGGAAAACACCACCTAGCTCGCGTATTTACCCCTTGTCCGTGGAGGAAACCCGGGCCATGGAGGAGTATGTGAGCGAGGCTCTTCAGCAAGGACTCATCAGCAGGTCCACGACTCCCGCGTCAGCAGGTTTTTTTTTATTGAGAAAAAAGGGGGGAGGTTTACGTCCATGCATTGATTACCGTGGGCTTAATAAAATATAGTAACAGTAAAATATAAGCACCCACTACCACTGGTACCGGCAGCCATCGACCAGCTCCGCGGAGCTTCCATCTTTACTAAGCTCGACCTCCGTAGCACATATAACCTCGTTCATGTACGTAAAGGCGATGAGTGGAAGACTGCGTTTAGCACGACATCAGGTCATTTCCAGTACAGTGTGATGGCTTATGGATTGGTAAACGCACCTGTGGTGTTTCAGGGGTTTATGAATGACGTGTTTTGGGATATGTTTAACCGTTTTGTCATAGTGTATCTAGATGATATTCTGGTATACTCGCAGTCATATGCTGAGCAAGTCCGTCATGTAACAGCCGTTCTGCATCGCCTGCGCGTACACGGGCTCTATGTGAAGGCGGAGAAGTGCGACTTCCATAAAAACGAGGTTGCATTCCTTGGCAATCGCATAGGGCCACAGGGGGTTGAGATGCAAGCATCCAAGGTTGCGGCGGTGCAACAGTGGCCGGTACCTAGGGCAGTAAATGCGCTACAATGCTTTCTTGGGTTTGACAATTTCATTCATTAGGGGCTTCAGTCAAGTGGCAGCACCGCTTACGTCTTTACTGAAAAGAAAACCGAAACGCTTGAGTTTTCTGCAGAAGTGCGTACGGCGTTTCAATGCCTCAAAACGGCTTTCACTACCGCCCCTATATTAAATCTACCTGACCCTGAGAAGCCCTTTGTAGTGGAGGTCGGTGCGTCGGAGGTAGGGATAGGAGCGGTGTTGTCACAACGCCAAGGCGATCCAGGAAAACTTTACCCTTGCGTTTTTTTCTCACGGAAACTAACACCTGCTGAACGCAATTATGACATCGGTAATCGCGAACTGCTAGCAGTAAAAGCGGCGTTAGAAGGGTGGCGGCACTGGCTGGAGGGAGCTAAACATCAATTCACTGTTCTCACTGACCATATATCCAGCAAGCAAAAAGACGAAATTCTCGTCAAGCCCAGTGGGCGCTGTTCTTTACTAGATTCCATTTTAAAATTACATTCTAAATCAAGATCTCATCACTGAGTTTCACCAAACACGGCCGGATCGCCCGGCGCCGCGACATCCGGGTCGTCCCACCCGCCGGCTATTCCATTAGCTCGGTGGGTCCCGACCCCCTTCGGTAACGCGAAGAGTGAGCCCTCACCTCCCTCGGGAAGCCGGTCCTGAAGCGGGGGGTACTGTCACCCCTGTGCCGCCTCAGTCCCGGAGGATAAGATCTGGCTCACCGGATTACTGAGCCGCCTCTTTGTCTCCCCCTAGTGTGTCTGCGTGGGTATATGTTTCACTTTTGCACTTAATCAAGTTCACCTGTGTCTCCCTCATGTGTCTCACCTGTGTCTCCCTCATGTGTCTCACCTGTGTCTCCCTATTTAAACCAGCCGATCCCTCAGTTCCCTGTTTGTTCACTGTGTGTCTTCTCGTTATGTGTGGCACGGAAGGCCATTTTCGGTATCTCTCTTCCCTTCTCAGGAGTAACCGAGGCTGTAGAGCTGGGGCGAGCGCGTCTCCGGAGGAGGCTTTTGTGTACCAGAATCAAGTTCAAGTGAGCGGCACTCATAATCATCAAGTTTGTGTTCTTTCGTTGGCCAGAGGGGCTGACCTTTGCCTAGTGCTCTCTACAGCCGTTTCTCTCGCCCGCAGCTCCAGCCCGGAAACTTTGAACTGTTGTGTTTTGTTTCTTTGTTGATTTTCAGTTTGTAAATACAGAGAGAGTGCCAAGCCAACGGTGAATTTAAGAAAATAAACACGCTTGAACTGAAACCCTGCATATGCGTCCGATACTTTGTGTGGAATCATGACAATATGCTTGACCAGTGCAAGCTACTCACTGTATGAGTTATGGTAAAAAGAATTGTTGGCAGCTTAAACATATTTATCACTGCAGTAATTGTTCAATTGAAGGCTCTTATTTGCTTACTTAATGGTGAGCTTTTTGGCACAGCTATTATATTTAGATACTAAATTCATACTCAATTTGATGCAATTTGATTTCTTTCAGCTTATCTAAAATAAACTACTTGGCAATCTCAGCAATTTCATATCCAGTATCTATAACTGATTTCCCAGCAGCCACTGCAGCTGTGAGCATAAGCCGAGAACGTCCGGTAGCACTGCTTTCCTCCTCATAGGCCTTTCTAAGCTCCTACAGGGAAAAAAGTGAGAGAACAAAGAAGCAGACTCAGCACGTAAACAAGCTTGGAAATTGTACACAAATGTCATATGACCATATATTAGGCAGGCATTGAATCTTTTAAAAGTTTTGTTTAAAAAAAGAAAGAAATGCAGACATTAAAATATTATTGTTACACTTGATAAAGACTTTTTCAACTATGGTAAAAAAAAGTCACATGCTTATGTTAACAATGCTTATAAAGTAAAACAAAGAGTTAATTGAAAACATTTATATTATATGTCTAAAGCATGTCAGCAGGTTGAGTACCATGATATAATTTTAACCCATTAGAATTTCCTCCAGCTGCACATAACCTATTTGGCAAAGAAGACTATAGCGATAAAAAAAAAAAAAAGGCATTAAAAAGTACATTTTCAGACAGGATCATTTAGCATATTGTTTTTGTAACACTTAATGCTTCTTATCTCCTGATCCATTCTTTGTTTTTGTTTTTTTTGTAAATATGAATACACATTTATATTTTTTATCAAATAAAAAGAAACACATTTGCTAAATACAATGTCATGCCCTTTTATGTATCCATGTGTCCGCAACCTGTTTTTTTATTCAAATGATCTAAGACTCCAATGATCCTAATTGGCATTAGATGGCTAATTTAGATTTTACATGAAAAGACGTAAACCTGAAAAAGTATATTATTCTAAAGTGCAAAATTTTTAGGAAATTGCAACATGAATTTGACATGATTACTACACTACATATTTGTTTTTTAAGCTTTTACCAAATAGAAATGTAAGCAACAGTTTTTACACATCTAATTTTAAAGAAAGAATATGAGTATTTTGCATTTTATATTATTATTATAGTTTGAAGCACTCTTATGCTGAAAAATGGCCATTTTGGGGCACATACTGGTTGAAATCATCTCTACAAAACAGCTGAAGTTAGCAACGTGAGATTTTTAGGGAAGTAAGATTGGTCACTTCCATGTTGCATGAATTTCAGAAGTAGTTTCTTTGACAAACACATTTTCTATATTATATGTATAACATATAAATAAATAAATAAATAAATAAATAAATCAGCACCAATACTGTGCTTTGGCTGTTTTGAAAGAGTAAGAGTCCCTGGTAGTACTCTAAGGCAGGGTATGTTAAAATAAGCTGAGACTGGCTAACTGGGCTTGTGAACAATTGCTGACTAAATAAAAATATTTACTTTTACGCGCACATTTAAGCGTTTAAGAGTAAGGTTTCCTTTTTAATAGTAATTTCTTTAATGTACTGACCTGACAGAGCAGAGTGAATCTTTGCTTATCCTCTGGAGGACTGCCACGAGATCCAGGATATTCCCAGTCTAGATCCAATCCATCAAATTCATATTTTCGGAGAAAGCTGATGGACGACTGTATGAATGTATTTCTGTTTTCTTTGGTGGACACCATAGTAGTGAATCTGGACATAAAAAATGTTATTTCTCTGTCTTTCTTTTTACATTTGCAGAAATTCAACTAAATATTTTGCAGCAAAACAGTGCGAGAAAAAACTTACGGAGCTGATCCTAAGTTCCATCCTCCAACAGCCAAAAGTGTCTTCAAATTTGGATTACTAGTAAATTAATTAGTATTATTAGAATGTAATTTTTATATAGGCTATATAATGATTTACCCAAGAGAACAAAACCTCACATTTGCTTCAGACTGTTGAAGGATTTGTACAGAGTTTCATCGTTCCACTCATGGGTGACCAGCTGATTAGAGTTAATGCTGGCGAATGCATAGATCAGATGTGTACACAGGAAGGGATCAATGTTGGAAGGTAAATACTTCACAGGATCAGGTCTGTACTGGGACCAGTTGGTGAAGTAACATATCAATTCATAGGCTGAACCTAAATTTTAAACAAAAATGCCTCAGTATGTTAACCTGATAAGTAAAAACAAGGTAAGGATTTTTGAAAAGTTTCAGAGAAAACTCACCAAGATTAATAAATAATAAGCAAAGGCCTGTAAGGTAAAAAAATATAAAGTGCAGTGTTTAAACACACAGGATACAAATACCAGAAAAGGTCAACAGCCAAAAAGTTAATGAATAAATACAAGATCAATACCTGCGAGTGGAATAAATCTCTTCATTGTAGCTGCAGTTTTGCACTGCTACCTTCTGAGTGGAAGCAAAATCAGAACTATGTTGATTTATACTGTAGCAGTGTGAGTGAGCTTGTGAGCAGCAACCAATCAGCAGTGTGCAGTTTACATAATGGGTTTGCATAATGAGTACTGGTAAAATGAACTGGCATACTTTATGATTTTTTTCAAAACTATTTTGCAATCTTTTTTCACAGTTGTACAATCAACAAAACAGCTAAACATATGCCTGTTTTTCTGCTTCTGTATCTGCCTACAACAGTATGTGGAGGATCTTGTGACAGTGACTAGCAGTGATTCATGTGTAGTCTCCTCTAAAACACTGTCATATGTCCATTTCTTTGCAACATTTATTATTGCTAAACAATGACATGCACTTTTTACCCTGCTTTCACACCGAATGCGGCGAGAGCGTCAAAGACGCCGGAAGTCATTCATTTTCAATGGGAGCCGGCGGCGAGGGGCGGCGAGGGCGGCGAGAGCGGCGAAGAGAGTTGAAATCAGCTCAACTTTAGGGTAATGAGCTATGACGCGGTTGAGCCGCAACCAATTAAAATGGAGGTCCTCCGCTTATAATTTGTTTATTTCTACAATACAGTTCTTTCTATGAATCAATTTCTTGTTATCTTCCACATTTTGGTCAGTCTCCTCTCCATAAGATCAACAAGCTAAGGCCAACAGCGGCGAAGAGCGGCGACAGGCGTCGGCGGCAGGGCGGCAAGAGCGAACTGTGACGCTCTTGCCGCGTTCGGTGTGAACGCAGGTTTATGCCTTTAGTATAACATTAGTAGCTTCAACACTGCTGCCAAACTATACAGTAAGTGGCAGAAAACGCTAAAACAGTAGCTAATAGTGCTACTGTTATTTAATGGTCCTATGCCTTCAATCTTCTTCTGCAGAACAAATCCCCCTTTTTTGGCAGATCATAAAAACAAGAAGTGAGAAAATAGGTGGTGAGTTAAAAAAAGAAGTGGTTTGTTAACTGTCAACTAAATCATATTTCACAATATTTCTTTATAATCTATTTCCCTTTCATTAAAAAAAAATTCTAAAGCTAGTTTTATTTGTTTGCATGCAACAGTGAAAAAAAAACATTTGGAGAGCACCCTTTTCAATATTAATGAAAATGTATGTCTTTAGCCCAATTTGTCTGTATAAAACGAATTAGTTTTATAGTAATGACTTATTTTACACAACAGGGAAGATTTGAAATCAACAGCCAAGAATTTCACCATCCTCGTGCTGTCACAAACTGATTTCTAGTTTTCAAAATTAAGTCACTTTTCTTCTGATACTCTTTACTAATTAAATACAATTACAGAATAATTTAACCATTAATATTTAAAATGTGAAAAAATGGTAAGGATCAATAAATTAATAATTCTTGCAAAAATTTTCAAAAAAGTATTCAATATAGATTTTAAACAATATTACCACACACCTAAATGTTTTGCGACATTCTTAAGTTATTCATTTATGTTCATGCTCAATGCTATTCATACTGTCTGTTTAATAAATCTCCCCCAAAAATCAAGCTCTACACAGTGTACAATGAAAAACTTACACGAGATGAGTGTGGTTTATAGAAACATATTTACAGTGCCTCAAGTTCAAGTAGCAGGACAATGTTTAGAAACCACATGTTATGTAAATTTCTTTTTAATAAACATCCCACTTGTCAATAAACTTCAATTTTGAAGAGCTAAAGAGGCAGTTTAGCATTGCATTGCTGTGCTCCAGGGAAACTTAGAACTCCTGAATGTACAGTGTACTGTACATTCAGGAATGTATTGAATGTACTGCAATTTCAAATGCAGTAGCATATAATTCTTCTCTGAGTTGATCAGAATCCTAACGTGCATTTTGTAACCTTAAGGCATTGTTACAAAATGCTTCCAAAAGTATGCTTTTCAAGAGCATCATAACTTGCTTGAATGGCTGGGTAAAATATGTTAAGCCCATATTATAGAAACAAAGAAAACAGTAGTAATAATAGAATTTAATTAGACTAGATTAATGATGTAAACTTGAAATTTGAATTTTTAAATGATCTTCCACAGCAATGTGAAAAATCCACTGGCAGTTTTCGCAAATTGGTGCATAAGTCCAGATATTAGGTTTTGGGGTGCAGTTACTTTTTCACATAGGGCCAGACAGGTTTCGACAGTTCTTTTCTTTTAATAAATTAAATCATAATTTAAAAACTTGGGATACTTTTGTTCAATATTAAAATCTGAATAATCAAAGTGTGTATGTATGTATGTATGTATGTATGTATGTATGTATGTATGTATGTATGTATACAGTATGTACAAGTGCAACCCTCCTATTTTATCCTGGCTCGGGTTTTAGCATTGGGTGGGAATTTAACCCAGGTTTTTCACATGGCAGGTGAGAAAACAAACACTGAGCTACCAATGCCCCTTACTATGTCATCAAATAGTTCAGTGATCAAATAAGTCAAAAACTAAATGATATATAGCATCACTGTGTGCCAAGCTCAGGTATATGTGAAATTGTAGAAGGTTTGGCTTTACAGTATTAATGTAAATTTAATTTCCTGTTTCCTCAGATGACTGATACAGTGGACACTTGTGTACAGTGAAACTTTCCCAAAGCAGTCATACAGTAGGTCGTCATGCTCATATGAGGAACTTATGCCTTTTTACTTATGACTCATCGAGAACTGTGAGATTAAATGCCTACCACCACCAGACACAAGCCCAAAACACTCGCTGATTTATTCTTGCAACATGTGCTTTAAATCACCTTAATATAGTCATTTATAATTCAGGATAATATTGTAATTACAACATTCATAGGTTTACATATACAAGACAATTTGCCACTTAGGATTGATTGCTCAGTATATTCCATTTTGTCTATATTTTTTTATGAAAGAATTTGATTTTGCAGCACTGTAATCAGGGGCAGCCAATTTTAGGAATCATTTTGAAAATAATGTTCACAAATAAAGAAATGTTACTTGCAAACGTTGTTATAGTAACTATCCATCCATCCATCCATCCATCTATCTAGGAACCCTTGTAGTCCAACCAGGGACCATGGAGGCCAATAGCGACCATTGTATTTATTTCCATTTTGTACAACCGTGGTAAGACCTCTAGCTAGCTTCCACATGCACACACTACAGGCAATTTGGGAATGCCAATTAGCCTAATCTGCATATTCTTGGACTGTGGGAGGAAACTGGAGAACCCGTAGAAAATCCACCAAGCAGCGGAAGAACATGCAACCTGCACACAGACTCAACATGGGAATTGAACCCAGGACCTAGCAGTGCAAGGTGTCAGTGCTAACCAATAAGCAACTGTGCCGCTTATAGTAACTACAGTATAGTGGGACTGAATAATATATTGTACTGTAATTATATACTGGAAAGCACTATATGGCCAAAGGTTTGTGGACACCCAAGATTTACTTTCCACTCCTCTGGGAAAACTTTTCACTAGATTTTAGAGTTTGGCTGTTGGGATTTACACTTTCGCCACAAGAGCATTAGTGAAGTCAGGCTCTGATGAGGAAGCCTGGGTTGAGGTCACCATTCCATTTACATCCCAAAGATGCTCAATTGGGTTGAGGTCCAGGACTCTTCAAAATCAGCAAATCAGTTTTTGTGCACAGACACACTGTCATGCTGGAACATATTTGGACACCTTAGATATCAATTCTAATAATATAGCATACAGAGTTGTCTTATGAAATGATGTGCTTCCAACTTACACATACTTCTGTTTAAATCTTCATGTCATGCGCACTCTCACCGCAACCGGCACTAGGACCCTGAAGTAATACGGTCGCGAGTCAGGAAGCATAAAAGCAAACAAGATGGTGCTTCACATCGCTCAGTCATTGAGTTCGCCCATGCCTTTTCCGACACTTCACCAGATTTTCAGCTCTCCGCGAGGCGGCCGCACAGCTGGTTAGCCAACCACCCGTTCTTCTGATGTTTACTTAGCACTACCGGATAAATGGGATGGCACAGATGGGAAGTGCAGTGTGTTTTTAACAGCCTTGGATCTTGTGTTTGAGTTCAATTCCAACAGATACTCCACAGACCAGTTGGCCATTGCGCTCCTCGTCTCGTTGCTATCCAAGCAGGCAGCTGAATGGGCCACGGCGGTTCTGAGATCAGATTCAGACATAGCCTACTCATATGGAGAATTCACCCGTCAACTGAAACTAACATTTGGACATCCTGCTGCTGAGGTGGAGACCGACACCAAATTATATCATCTACACCGCGGATTTCCGTACTCTCGCCGTGCAGACCACCTGGGGAGACGCCGCCCTCCGGACGGCCTACTACGAGGGACTGGCATCACGGATCAAAGACAAACTCGCCGGACGAGAACTTCCCGCCACACTGGAGGGATTAATTCAGCTCGCCCTCCGCATTGACCCATTGATCTCGTCCGAACCCTGAACCCTGCAGCCCAACACGTCACCTTCTTCATACTCCATGCCCCGACCACCAACCTTCATCCCTCACGCCCCGGTTCCTGAGATTCGTCCCTCCTTCACCACCACTGCTATGGCACCCGTGGGATCTCCACTCAGACTCAGCCCCTCACCCTTGTCATCGGCCAACATCATGAACGGATCCAGTTCCACCTCACCTCCATTTCATCTCCCCCCATCATCCTTGGACACCCCTGGCTGCTCCAACATGATCCCCTCCTCTCCTGGATGCAAAACCGGATCCTGCAGTAGGGGCCGACCTGCACCGAACTCTGTCTGTGGGCTCCGGCTAGGACGTGTTCTAGGGAGTCCGAGGCCCCCCGATGTTGATGCCAACGCCATCCCTGCCACCTACCGGGACCTGGCTGAAGTGTTCTGCAAGAGACGAGCCACACACCTTCCTCCTCGTCGCCCCATGAGACCCAGGCGATGGAGAGATATGTTTCTGAAGCCCTTCGCCACGGCACCATCCGGTCCTCCTCCTCGCCTGCTGCCGCGGGGTTCTTCTTTGTGAAGAAAAAAGGCGACGACTTACGCCCCTGTGTCGATTATCGGGGGCATAATAACATCACCATCAAGAACCGACACCCATTGCCTCTTACCATCTCAGCCCTGGACGCCCTCTCTGGCGCCACCATGTTCACAAAGTTGGACCTCCGGAGCGCCTACAGGTGCGCATCAGAGAGGGCGATGAGTGGAAGGGGGGCCTTCATCACCCCCACTGGACGCTATGAAAGTTTGGACATCCCATTCGGACTCTGTAACGTTTATCTTGATGACCTCCTCATTTATTCACGCACAGTCAAGGAACACACCCAGCACGTCAGAGCGGTCCTTAAGAGATTGCTCGCCCACCAACTATACTGTAAGTTGGAAAAGTGCACCTTTCACGAGTGCTCCACCACGTTCCTGGGTTTCGTCATCTCGCCCAAGGGTGTGGCCATGGACCTGCAGAAGCTGTAAGTTGTGCATCATTGGTCCCTACCCAAGACTCTCAAGCAACTTCAACGGTTTCTTGGGTTTGCGAACTTCTATCGTCGTTTTACCCGGGACTACAGTACGGTTGCCGCCCCTTTAACTGCTCTGACTCGACCCTCATCTCATCACTTCAGCCTCAACTCCGCCACCATCTCCGCCTTCTACTGCACCCAGACGCAAGTAAACCATTCATTGTGGAGGTGGACGCTTCGGATGTGGGCGCCGGGGCTGTTCTCTCCCAATGAGGTCCAGACCGGAAGCTACATCCCTGTAGTTTCTTTTCCAAGAAATTTGACCCCACTCAGCAGCAATACAGGGTAGGGGACCGTGAGCTGCTGGCCATAAAGTGGGCTTTGGAAGATTGGCGACACTGGCTCCAGGGTGCCAGGGAGCCGTTCATCGTCTGGGCCGACCATCAGAACCTGATCACAATCCGCAACTTGAAACAGCTCAACCCAAGACAGGCGCGGTGGGCACTGTTCTTTGAACATTACAACGTCCACCTATCTTACCGCCCAGGGTCCAAGAACACCAAAGCTGACGCCCTCTCCCGACAACACGAAGAAGACGCCCCCCGGATGGACCCTGCGCCTGTCATCACACCCGCCAAGATCATCGCATCACTTCACTGGGACCTGGAAACGAGGGTTCGCCGTGCACAGGCGACAGAGACAGGTGTTGCAATGGGGTCATTCCTCGCCCTTATCTGGACACCCCGGCGCCAACCGCACCCTTCAATTTATAAGACGTGCCTTTTGGTGGCCATCTACTGGGTACGTCCATGTGTGCCCAGTGTGCGCCAGGGCCAAGGATACCAACCAACCGACACCGGGGGAACTCCAACCACTCCCCATTCCCCATCAGCCCTGGAAGCACATTGCCGTCGATTTCATCACGGGCCTGCTGGCCTCCGAAGGGAAAAACATCATCTTAACCATTATCGACCGTTTCTCCAAAGCCTTTGCACCAGGTGGCCCTCGCCAGACTCCCGTTAGCCAAAAAAAACAGCGGAGCTGATTATAGAACAAGTAGTCCGACTGCATAGCTCTCAAAAGACATCGTCTCAGACAGGGGGCCCCAGTTCACTGCATGGTTCTGGAAGGCCTTCTGCCATCTGATCAATTCCACCTGTAGTCTATCCTCTGGTTATCATCGCCAGACTACTGGAGCGCTACCTGAGATGCTTTGTTGCCGATCGCCAGCGCTCCTGGGCCCGCTACCTCCTATGGGCTTAGGTATCTCACAATCTTCACGTCTCTTCAGCCACCAATCTCAGCCCATTTGAGGTATGCCACGGTTTCCAGCCTTCGATGTTCGATCATCAAAAAACGGAATTTGAGGTGCCGTCGGCCCAACAGTTGGTTCGCCGGTGTCAACGGTTGTGGAACAGCCAACAACCGCTACACCACTCAACATCATCGTCGACACCCGCCGGGACGATTGTACAATGTAGATGACAAGGTATGGCTATCAACCAGAAACCTTCACCTTCACACGGAATCCAAAAAACTGTCACCCAGGTTCATTGGCCCATACCGTGTCACTCTCCAAATCAACACCGTCACTTCACGCTTCAGCTGCCTGCGGCGCTCCGGATCCATCCGGTATTCCACACCTCTCAACTCAAACCCTTCATCACTTCACCCTAACTGCTACGTCTTCTGTTTCACCCTCCGGTTGCTCGTGACACTTCACCTGAATCCCAGCACATTCATTGTATGATTGCGTTCTTACAACACTATTATTATTATTATTATTATTATTATTATTATTTCCCTCCTATGTTTAATAGTCAATGAAGAAGATGAAAAGACAGTTCAATGGTTCAGGCTGGAGCACTATAGAGATCATAAATATGTGAATTTAATTTTAATAAACATCCCACTTGTCAGTAAACCTCAGTTTTGAAGAGCTAAAGAGACAGTTTTGCATTGCACTAATGTGCACATAGGGAAATGACAGATTCAAGTACACAAGTACATTCAAATGCAGTAGTATATAATTCTTCTCTGAGAATCCTAACCTACATTCTAGAAATATAAGGCATTATTACAAAATGCTTCCAAAAGTATGCTTTTTAAGAGCATCATAGCTTGGCAGAATGGCAGGGTAAAATATGTTAAGCCCATATTATAGAAACAGAAAACAGTAGTAATAATAGAATTCAATTAGAAAAGATTCAATTAGAAAAGATGACGTAAACTTGAAATTTTATGGAATGTTTTTTATAGATAGTTTTAAAAAATGCTTGCATGAGTAATCAAGCCTGGTGTGTGTCCATGTACAGTACAACCATGTATGTTCCATATTGGTTAATCTGTGACTTAGTTCATGTGGAATTTACTTGCACACTCATGAGCATGTTTTAAACAATGTATAACGCTATCTGTTGAAATTTTAAATGAACTAATACTTTTACATGTTATCATGAATTGTGCAGAATGAATGTGAGAGATCATGTTTATTATATAGATTTAAATTGCTCACTTATAAGAGCTTATTTACACACAGTGCCATCTTTTGAATTATGAGATGAATTAATCCATACCTTTTTTCAAGGTTTTTTTTTTTTATGATATAAGGGCGTTTTCCATTTAAATTTCAAATTAGCATATCTCCTCTTCCTGTGGGCTGATTGCGATGAAACAAAGCCTATATGTTTGGCCATACAGTATACAACAGTAAAAATCCCATTAAGATCCCTTCAGTAGTTTTTAGTTTAGTTTGTGCGTACAAACCAACAGACTAACAAAATTGGAACGGAAATTTCAAAAACCATCCTGATGTGTTCTATTACTCCTTACACATCTTGATTTATATACCATTGTTTATGTGGTTCTTGATCTCGCTGATGAGAGGGTATTTTCCCAGGCCACAGAACTATCCAATAAAAACATTCAAATCAAGAGCCCACTCAAAGGCACCTCCAACATTATTTTCTTTTAAGTAGGCTACCTAAACCGGAAGGGCTACGGTAAGGTCTCTCTAGGACCCGCACAAAAATAAAATGAGGCTCCAAACATAAAATGTTTTTCTTCTAGTGCTTTGTGCATATGGAATAGGTTCAGTGCTCTATCAGATCTCACTTTTGCATTTCATGTTCTGGTGGAGTCATTAAATGTAAGTTGATATATAGATCTGTAACCTTACTCTTTTAGAGTTATTTTCTTCCAACTTTTGATTCCTTACCTTTATGTCAAAGCCGTCCTTGTTATCAAAGCCAACCCACTGATCCCCCTTTGTGGCATAGGGTACTTTTTGATCCTGAATCCACTGTGTACTGGTTTCTTTAAAAAAGCTGCAGACCTAATGGGAAATATTCACTCACTACTAGATTTATTTATTTTATGTATTTTTTAAAATATAAAATAGCACAGCAAGGTTTGTGTGTGTGTGTGTGAGAGAGATTTATTTCTTCCACTTATAATGCCAATTACGCTTTGGCACTAAAACATAAGCAGTAACTCAAATTATAATCGTATCAAAAGAAAAGACTCAGCAGTCAATTGATCTGGATGACATAAGCTGGATTTTATTGTAGTAAAAAAAAGCCCAAGTGAGACAACCCAATGTAATTTCAAGAAAGAGCAGACTGAAAAGCACTTCAGTGCACACTCCTTATATACTTATATATAACTATACAATTATTTCATCAGCAGGCATGTTCCCACAGTGAGAAGCACTGCTCTGCTCTGCTTCCTTACACACTGTCACAAGGTCAAGCTGATCTGCTCTGCTCCTTTTCCTCTAACACTAGTAGCATCTCTTCTGTGGTATTCATTTATTTTCATTGTTTTTATCTAATTAATTTCTATTGTCCATATTCTTCACACATTGCCATTAGATGTGTTTTTTTGCTCAGAGGCATCAAGTCCTAAATCTATTTCTTATATCCCTTTTTATTTGTTATTCTCCAATTTTATATTTCTTTATTTTATATTAGCCAGTGTTCTATTATAAATGATTGTTATAATTTATTCCAACTTCTGCCTGATAAGAGATAATGCGTGCTTGGCTCAGTCACACACACTTGTGCGTATCCTCTTACACCACTACGTTTAAGCATATTTTTAAGTTGCATATCAACATAATTGTTGATAAACATTCCGTCTATTTAACAGTCATTCATCTATCTATACAAGCTTCATTCTATAAAGCCCAATTAGTCTTTAGTCTAACATTTTATTCCTCATACAAGGGCTACCTGCATGCACATTGATTGGACATATTGGGTTCAGAAACCTCCACCTAGGCACTCAGGAGGAAAATTTCCCGTTCCTGCCAGCTTTTTTGTGCTCAACAGTGCATTCACCACCTGAACCCGAATTCCTAGTTATAGATGAATGGGTTCTAGCCACAACCATGGTGTTACCACAGGCATTGTTCGGAACCACCTTTTCTTCACATATCCAAGATAAATAAAACCATTACCAGGGAGCTCTCCCATTATTACTATCTTACTTCATCCAGTCATTTCATAGAGCAATAAACATTGCATTTAACTTTATCAATAATTCTGGCATTAACTTGCTAGGGTCAATAATGGTTTTCTGCTGACCTTTTTCTTATAATGGCCCACACGTTGATGGTCTGTCGGTTGCCACTGATCCCAGGGCCCGGCAGGGTTTCCCCCGAGGTGTTGCTCTCCTGGCTGACTCCACTGTTAATGCCAATTACACTTTACTGCTACAACATAAGCTGTCACTCAAATTATAATCAAAAGAAAAGACACAGCAGTCAATAAAGCTGGATGAAGTAAGCTAGATTTTATTGTAGCAATAAAAGCCCATGTGAGCCAACCCAATGCAAGTTCAAGAACAAGCCAAGAGCAGACTGAAAAGCAGTTCAATGCACACTCCTTATATACTGTTAACCAAGGAATGATGTTCTTCACAAATCAAATAAAAATAGCACTCACCATGTATCCCTCACATCTACATCAGCAGTTACTTCATCAGCAGGTGTGTTCCCACAGTGAGAAGCACAATTGTTTTGCTCTGCTTCCTTACACACTGATAGCTCGAGATCAAGCTGATCTGCTCTACTCCCTTTCCTCTCACTAATAACACAAACTCTAGTACTAGTTAGCATCTCTTTTGTGGTATTCATTTCTTTTCATTGTTTTTATCTGATTAATTTCTACTGTCCATATTCCCCACACTGCATTGACATTAGGTGTGATTTTTTGCTTGGAAATTTCTTTTTTTGTTATTATTCAATTCTATAGTTTTTTATTTAATATTAGCCTTATTATTAGTTTGTTATAATTTCTTCCAACTTCTGCCTGATAAGAGATAATCTGTGCCTGACTCAGTCACACACACTTGTGCCTATGTGTTTCAACATGGCATCTTGATGTTAAAGAAGACTATGGTGATGAAGAATGACTTGTGTAATACATGAATATACAATTGTAGGGAGAACTATGTTATTTTTTATGATAACTAGAAACCTAACATCTGGTATATTTTGTTTTCTGACTCATCTATGATTTTTTAAGACAAATTTGTAAGAGAAAGAGTCCCTGATAGTACTCTGAGGTAGGGTATAGTAAATAAGGTGAGAGTGGCTATCAAGGCTGGTTAGCAGTTACTGACTAAATAAAAATATTCACTTTAGCACATTTAAGTATTTGGAAGTGATGTTTCTATTTACAGGTGAATATTTACTACACATGATATACTGACCTGACAGAGCAGATCTTTACTTATCCTTTGGAGGACAGCCATAGGATGCAGGATATCGTCAGTATAGATTAAATCCATTTTCTTGAGTGGAAGAGAATCTAGACACAAAAAACAATTTGGATTTCCTTTTTACATTTGTAGAGATTCCACAAAACATTTTACAGTAAAACTATGGGGAAAGAAAAACTTAGATGTAGACCAACGTCTCATTTTTCAACAGCCAAAAGGGTCTTCGAGTTTGGATTCCTATTAAATTAATTAATATTATTAGACTATCAGGTTTATCCCAGGGTATAAAATAATTTACTCAACAGAAGAA
The DNA here is from genome assembly GCA_011419295.1 of Clarias macrocephalus. Classification (NCBI taxonomy): domain Eukaryota; kingdom Metazoa; phylum Chordata; class Actinopteri; order Siluriformes; family Clariidae; genus Clarias; species Clarias macrocephalus. The sequence continues at coordinate 66,705 of JAAGKR010002142.1, forward strand.
AACCTCACTTTTTGGTACTTAAGTAATCTGAGTATATTTAGTATATACTCAATATACTAATTACATAAATTATGCAATATTATTACATAAAAAGTAAGTGATAGCTGATTTTTTTTGCACATTAATGTTTAAATAACATACTGCTGTAGCTGCGGGAAAGTTTTGTTTAAAGGCATTACAATTTTATTGTTAAAGTTTCAACCACCATAAAAAAATTACATATAGGTGAAACTAGAATATCATGCAAAAGTTCATTTATTTAAAAGGTGAAACTAATACATGAGATAGACTTGTTACATGCAAAGCAAGGTAGCTCAAGCTGTGATTTGTCATAATTGAGATGATTATGGCTTACAGCTCATGAAAACCCCAAATCCACAATCTCAGAAAATTAGAATATAGTGAAAAGGTTCAATATTCTAGGATCAAAGTGTGCCACTCTAATCAGCTAATTAAGCCATAACACCTGCAAAGGGTTCTTGAGCCTTTAAATGGTCTCTCAGTCTAGTACATTATTATAATCTAAGCACAGAGAAGCGGTTTGCTCTCACTTTTCCACAATTTTTATTCTCTCCTGCAAACTACAAACCCATTTAGGCCAGTCCATTCGCCCAACTTTATGTTCATGGCCAACACCGCTTATGTGGTATCCTACATACCAAATAAAAATGAGAAAATATGATGCTCATAAGCACTCTACACAGGGATGGAGCAATAAGTAGCCAGGAAGACCATAAATCAGAGGTCATACTTGACTACAGTGCCACCAAAGGAGGGGTAGATGACCTAAACCAGCTGCTGGCCTGCTACAGCTGTCAAAGAAGAATGCTATAGTGGCCACACTTGATCTCTCCTGGGTTTTGCATGAAAGTAGAAAGGAGCGAGTGTGACGAAGTTACCAAAAGAACTCATATTCTCCAGCATGCTCAGTAAAACGTGACAGCTGTTTTACATAGAATACTGCACAAATCTGTATCAAACACTACCGCTTATGTTCAAGCAAAGAGTTTCCACACCAAATATTGACAGTTTATTGTTTATTTTATTACTTAGTGCTTTTTATAGAAGTTCTTTTAATGTAGAAATGTTTTCAAAAGCATCATTGCATATGGATTTTGTTTGGATGTTCCCAAGACTTTTGCACAGTACTGTAAATAAAACAGCTGTTAGGTTTTTACTGAGCATGCTGGAGAATATGAGTTCTTTTGGTAACTTTGTCACACTTGCTACTTTCTATTTTCATGCAAAACCCAGGAGTCTACATTATTGATTTTTTCCCCATATGTATATATCCCAATATTTTTCTGTGATGTTATTTATTAATTAATTTTATTGTGTATCTTTGTAGGGAATGGTCTTGTACATAATAGTGCAGACATAATAAACTTATATAATAAAATTTGTACTACAGATAATATGGCGCCTAAGACTTTTGCACAGTACTATATATACCCTGCTGAAAAAAAACAGCATAGACCAGCATAGCTGGTTAACATTATACCAGCATATGTTGTGTTTTGGTGCTGGTATGCTGGTGACCAGCATACATTTTGCTGGTATGCTGGTGCTAGTATGCTGGTCACTTTACTGATGCTGGTCCACAGCATACATTTTGCTGGTATGCTGGTGACCAGCATTACAGTGCCATGATACTATGCTGTTCACCACCCCATCTAATGTTGGTATAGTATAAAAAAACAGAATACATGGGAGATTGTCATCCATATGTAAAATATAAAACAGAATCAATATAAAATCAGCTTTATTGGCCAACACAAACAATATTAACATTGTGTAATATGTAACAATATATACAATATGCACATTTGTAACAATATGATAATTTAACAATGAACAACAAATAGGTTTTGATAAATAAAAAAAAATAAATAACAAAAACAAAACATAAGACCAACCTCTCAAGTACACTTTCACACAGATACTTTCACACCACAGGGAGTGTAAATCAGTGAGCTTGGCCCTCACTCTTTATTTAGGGGTCTGCAGGTTTATGGGCCCTGAAGTAGTTCTGACATGTCCTGACATTTGTGTATTTTTCTTACTTATAAACATATAAATGTCACCTCTTTCACCTAGTGCAAAGTAAATGTCCGGGATTGAGGGAAGAGTGACACGGATGATCTTATACACAGAAGGCACATTTCTGGCATACTGTAAATATGGCCGTGCAAACAGACATTCAGGGTAAAACAGTGGGAACAGGAACAGTGCACTATGAAGAAAGGGAGTTAGGTTTCTAAAAGCCAACTTTTACACCCTATACACAGTCATACATCTTTGTGCCTCTCTTGAAAAGCAGTTCTTGTTTAACTCAAGACACAAGTGAACATCGCATACCTGGCATTTCCATGGTATTTATGGCTGCTTACCATAAACTGATTTGCAATTCACACAGACCCTGTGACCAGCAGTGGTAACATTCCTGGCATCTGAGGTCAGTCCATGTGCTGGTTGTGCGCAGTCACAGGTGAAGCCTTATCGTGTGGTCAACCGCTTAAAAAAATACAAGAGATCCACCCCGAATCCAGACCCCAGTCGTGGACGAGGTTCCCATGACATAGTGATGGCCCGTCTGTATCTTGCCTGCGTGTTTGCATTTGGTCTCTATAAAACAGGTGGCTGATAATTTTCATGGTCACAACGGTTTATAAAAAAGGAAAAAGAAACATAAGCCTGATGATAACCAGCTATGCTGGTCTATGCTTTTTTTCAGCAGGGAATGCAACAATGCATCCGAGTTAGAAGTTAATACTGTTAAATGATTAGACTTGCTTCTTCTCTCATTAAACTTACACGTATGAAATTTCTTTTTGGCTCTGTTAGTAAATGTTGTGAGCAAAAACGTTTTTTTTTAGAAACTTAAAAAAAAACAACATCTAACAAAAATGTAAAAGTAGAAGTTCTTGATTGTTAAGACTTGGTTCCTCTGCCACTAAACCTTCATGTATGAAAGATCTGTTAAGCATCAAGGCTATGTGTAAGTATAATACAGTTTTAGAAACTTTTCTAAAGACTAGTGAGTTTCTATTGAACTGTTCTAACACATCTTAGGCAACAGTTTTTGTTCTTGATGGATTTGTCTTTGATTACATTATTTCTTTACTTATGAAAAACAGAATTTTAGCTACACAAATGATTTTTCATAACAACAAACAACGTATCTGAGAAAGAAAAAGCTGATGTCTTTCAGGGTTTTGTCTTGTGTTCTTGTATATGTGTCTGCGTACGTATGTGTGTGTTTGTGGGGATGTACTGTAACAAGAGGGTGGATTTAAAAAAACAGTGCACAATGAGGTGTTAAACTTCTGTTTCAAACCTAAGTTAAAGTTCAACGTTCTTTATGTTCTTTATGCGGTGCCCTGTGCCGCTATGCCTTTACTTTTGAAAGTTTGGGTAACTAAATGTGGATATTAAATCTTTATATGTGTTGCAATTTTGACTACAGTCTTTTTCATAAACATTTAGCAACATACCTTATATTATGGAACTGGTGTTGGTTTTTTCATATTTCCTCTGTCATTATAGCATGGAAGTTCTGTCAGGGGCCATAGGGGTGATAGTTAATAGAAGATAAGGGTTTAGGAGCATTTACTACAGGTGAGTGTCCTTGTGCCTGATGTAGTAAAGGCTTGGCCAGACAACTATGAGTTCAAAGGAGATGCTAAACTTCTGTTAGAAACTTTTCTCAAAAATCTAAGGTAAAAGTCAACACTCTTTAGGGTTTTGTCTTGTTTTCCCTGTGTCACTATGTTCACCTGTGAAAGTTCTGGTAGCTAAATGTGAATAATAAAGTTTATATGCTTCGCAATTTTGACTCCACAGTCTTTTCTTGTAATAGACTTTTAGAAACATACTTTATCTGAGGGAACTGTTTACGGTGTCTGTCGCTAAACCTTCACGTATGGAAGAGTTGTTAAACATCCAGGCTAAGTGTTATTTATAATGTCGTTTTAGAAACTTTTTAGAAAAAGTAAAATTAAATCCAGACAGTTAAGTGTTTCCGTTTGTGTGCGCAGGCGCCGTGTATTTGTATGTGTGTGTGTGTGTTTGGAATTAGCCCCTCGCCTCATCTTAAACAGTAAAACTCCTTCTCCCTCCAACACCTTGCTTTTTAAGTTTCACAACTAACATACACAATGAAAACACGGGAAAAAAATAATTCTCTCTAATGATACTCGCGTGAGCATACTAACGGAATCACTGCTGTAAAGTAAAAAATAAAAAATAACAAATGAACCAGCACCTTACCTTTGAAAAGAATCGCGACAGAGCTGAGTTTTCTATGTAAATAAAGCGTGCAGCTGGGGAGATCTGTGTGTGTGTGTGTGTGTGTGTGTGTCTGTGTGTGTGAAATTACGTGCGTGCACACGCACACACAAAGTGCACATGAGAAAAGTGTGTGTGTGTGTGTCGGTGTGTGTGGGGCACTGCCAAATTATGCGCGTGCACACGGGAGAGGGAGATGTTGATTATACCAGTAAGAGACGAGCACTAAGACGCAGCAGGGGAGACGATTACCCATAATTCCCGCACCGCAAGGGAGAGAAAAATCATTGGCTCAGGTGTGATCACTTGCCGCTCGGTGTCAAAATAAGAGTCGCATGCGTGATACATGATACTCGGCGTTCGTAAACTAATACTTGCTCGGTTTCTGATTTAAAATTTATTAAAAATCTTTGCTCGGTTTGCGGAACACTCGTAAACCACGTTACTCGCAATCCGAGGTTCCACGGTACCTGATTTTTAACACATGGTCTGTATATATGTAAGCATATGTAAAACCAGCTAGACTTTTAACCGATCTGTTGGTTCAGTTAAGCATGCCATTCCTGACAAAATGATCATGGCACAGAGTGCACTGAAAATTCACGGAACAACTTTTGTTTCTTCCATTATTACTAATCACTACACACACGGTCACCTTAGCTCTAGTGTTCGAGAGCTTAAAAAAAAAGTCACAGTCCTACCTAAAAATGTGGATTAAACAACAGATTTAGATGAACACTCTGAAAAAATAAATGCCTTTTGTGACTAAGCAGAAGAGGCGGGGTTTCGTCACACGCAGATCCGGCCAATCGCAACGCCCGAGAGAAAACCCGTCTGATTCCCCTTTCAACAAAATCCGCGCGCATCCCGCACCAGACGAGAACTTACTGTTTATGCGCTACACGCATTTAACTTCGGACAAGCTCACGCGGTAAAACCGTTTACCCGCAGACCTTGCTTTTGTCATGCATATTATTCTTTTCTTAGACTCGCTCGCTCGCAACAACGTTTTAGTCGTATCATCGAGACCATTTTTTCCGTCTTCTTCAAAATCTTCTCAACGAATCACAACTCTCACTCTCTGGTAATGCTTCTTCTTCTTCTTCTCTTTAAGTAAATTGAAAAACTAACAAGTTCAACAGTCCCCAGTCATTTTTTACCAACTGATTAAATGTTTCACTGTTCTCCTGTTGGTAATAAATAAATCTCGCTGTCCTAATAGTTAAACACAAACACCTTGAAATGTATCCCCTCACCAAGCATAACTTTTTTTCAAATAAAAAACACACTGAACAAATCCTTAAATTAAATAAATAAATGGAACGATGTCTAACGCATAAGCATCTTACACCCAACCCCCCCCCCCCCCCCCCATTATGGCCTATATGGTTTATAGGCCATAAAACTTCCTAAAGGTCATCTAAAAGGTCCAAAAAGGTCATAAAGGGGCAATAAAACTGTCAAAAACCATTTAGATGAAAGGTTGTTAGGTACTATTTTTGATTTATTCGATAAAACTGCAGAAATAGTCACCCAGAAATGCAACAAACAAATATATAGGCTACTTGCTGAATACACCGTGACAGCGCACTCTGAGGTGAACAGCCGCAAAACCCCCAGTTACCCCCTGTAATCCCTCTTCTCATTTTTCATTGGGGGGGGGGTTGTGGATTGCCATTCCGCATGCGTCTCATAGGTGTGTGCGTGGAGAGTTTGTGTGTGTTTGTGCGCTACAAAAGCATGCCATCTTTGTGTAAACTATAAAAAAATAAACTACACAGCACAAATATGTTATATTATATTATGACTTGAATATAGCGGCTCACATCGGAGCGCGAGTAGTCTATAGGGACATCTAGCAAATAGCCTATATATTTGTGTTTGCTGCATTTCTGGGCTATTCGAGCTATTATTTCCAGCTGTGGTCAAATAATGGATGAAATAATTATTCAATGCTAGACACAAACAGCAAAAAGCATTTTGATTATTATTAATATTGGCCTCATGTGCATATAATGTCTTCATTCATGTCTTCTGATGGTGCTCAATGTCAACACATTTTTACGTTTAAATGAATATAATGACATATTCACGAATCAGGACATTTGCATAGTTAACACTACCAGTCCTTCCAAGTGCCATCTGGCGGATATTCAGTGAAGCACAACACATTTATTTAACTTCTTAAATGGTGCTTGTGGGATTTCGGGGCACTGTGCGAGACGAATTGTGGCTTTTTGCAGAAAAAAGCGCATATTCTTAATGCCATCTCTATGTCTTGCCCTTAACCATGTTCGTTTGCAATGCCGGACAAGGTGTCGGGCTAAGGGAATGTTCACTTCTGCCTCTTGTGCCGGGAGGCTGAGCGGAGGCTGGTAGCCCAGGCAGCACTGGAATGGAGACAGGACAAGCAGATGAGGAGCTACACAGCTATGTGGGGGTGGATGTTTTGCACTGCTACCTTCTGAGTGGAAGCAAAACCAGAACTATGTTGATTTATACTGTAGCAGTGTGAGTGAGCTTGTGAGCAGCCACCAATCAGCAGTGTGCAGTTTACATAATGGGTTTGCATAATGATTACTGGTAAAATTAACTGGCATACTTTATGAATTTTAATTATTTTTAACCTTTTAAAAAAATATTTAGCAATTCAAATCAACAAGGCAGCTAAAAATATTCCTGTTTTATGCTTCTGTTACTGCCTACTAGAGGTGCTAGACAGAGGTGCTAGAGGTGCTAGACAGGGACTAGCAGTGACTCATATGTAATCTACTCTAAAACACTGTTATACTATATGTCCTTTCTTTGCAACATTTATTTTTGCTAAACAATGGCGTGCACTTTTTAGGCACAACATTAGTAGCACCAACACTGCTGCCAAACTATACAGTAAGTGGCAGAAAACACTACTGTTATTTAATGGTTCTTATGCCTTCTTATCTTTTTCTTCAGAACAAATTCCCCTTTTTAGGCAGATCATAAAAAAGAAGTGAGAGAAGAAGTTGTGCATTAAAAAAAGAAGTGGTTCAAGAATAGTCACTCATCAGGTTTCACAATACAGTGGAATCTCAGATTGTGAGTAACGTGATTTATGAGTGTTCCACAAACTGAGCAAAGATTTTTAATACATTTTTAATCTGAAACCGAGCAAGTATTAGTTTATGAGCGCCGAGTATCATGTATCACGCATGCGACTCTTATTTTGACACCGAGCGTCACTCTCTCACCTCTGTCGGGATTTCTTTTTTCCTTGTTAAAACGGTGTTTCCGTTGTGTGTGTGTTTGTTGTGAACCTTAAAAAGTGATTCCTTTAGTATGCGCTCATGCCAGTCTCAGACAGATTTCTTTTTTCCCTGTTAAAACTGTTTTTCCCTTGTGTTTGTGTGTCCGTTTGTTGTGAAAATTAAGTGATTCCGTTAGTATGCGCTCATGCCAGTCTCAGAGATATTTCTTTTTTTCCTGTTAAAACTGTGTTTTCGTTGTGTGTGTGTTTGTTATGAAACTTAAAAAGCGAGGTGGGGAGAGGGAGGAGGAGTGTTACTGTGTAAAACGAGGCGAGGGAAGGGGCTAATTCCACACACACACACACACACACACACACACACACACACACACACACACACGGCGCCTGCGCGCACCAACAGAAATACTTATCTGTCGGGATTTATTTGTACTTTTTTTTTAAGGTAAAGTGCAGATTAATTTGTTTTATTTTCATTTTATAGATTGTATTAATTATTTTAATGTATTTATTTTTTGGGGCTGTGGAACGAAAAATCTAAATTTTCATTATTTCTTATGGGAAATGATGATTTGGTTTACGAGTGTTTTGGAGCACAAGCCCACTTCCGGAACCAATTATGCTCGTAATCCAAGGTTCCACTGTATTCCTGATCTATTTCCCTTTAATGAGAAAAAAAAAAACTAAAACAAGTTGCTTGCTGTTAGCCAAACTATGCAATTTTTAAAATACATTTGGATAACAAATTCTTCAATATTAATGAAAATATATGTCTACCATCTATTTCTTTCTTTATTTTGTTCCAAAACTAATTTGTTTTATAGTAATGATCATTTTGTGTAAAATGATCATTACTATAAAACAAATTAGTAATGATCATGTTTGCTAATTTATTTAATAGTAATGATCATTTTACACAACAGGGACGCAAACATTTGAAATCAACAGCCAAGAATTCTACCATTCTCATGCAGTCACAAACTGATTTCTAGTCCATTCAAAATTAAGTCCCTTTTCCTCTTATATGCTTTACTAAATATATACTGTAAAATTACAAAATAATTTAACCATTAATATTTATGATGTCCGAAAAAGTCTTGTTAAGGATCAGTTAATTAATAATGCTTGCAGAGGAAATTTCAACACGTTAATTAGATTCAGGTAAGTATTCAATATAGATTTTAAACAATTTTACCACACATCTAAATGTTTTATGACATTCTTGAGTTATTCATTTATGTTCATGCTCAATGCTATTCATACTGGTGATTTGTTTAACAAATGTCCCATAAATCAAGCCCTATGCAGTCTACAGTGAAAAACCTACACAAGATGAGAGTGGTTTACAGAAACATATATACAGTTTATTAAACAAATTATCATATTACCAAAAGATATCCAGAGTCAATACAAAATATAGTTTTTTTTAAAATTATGATTTCATTTATTAAGGGAAAAAGCTGTCCAATCCTGACTTAATTGGCACCTTGCTAAATCATGAATGAACTCTGTTTTTTGGAAAGCTGAGGTAAACCTCACTTGCTGCTCCCAGACATGCAAGTCCTGTTGAAACAAGAAATCACTTCACAAATAGAACCTGTCTGACAAAGTCATGCTCAAAAAGCAGCACTACCTAAAGAAATTCAAGAAAAGCTGAAAAACAAAGTAACTGACATGTATCAATCTGGAAAGGGTTACAAAGATATTTCTAAGGCTTTGGGATGCCAGTGAATCACAGTAAAGGCCATTATCCACAAATTGAAAAAACACGCAACATTGCTGAACCTTTGTGGCCAGCCTATCAAAATTTTAAGAGAACAGGGACGACTCATTAAGGAACTCAGAAAAGAACCCAGAACAACATCTAAAGAACTGCAGCTCAGTTGCCATCAGTGTTCATGATTCAACAATCAGAACTGACTGGGCAAAAATGGCATCCATGGGAGAGTTCTAAGGTGAAATGGTTTGTTGACCAAAAGAAAAAAAAGGCTCGTCTCATATTTGCCAAAAAACATATTAATTATCCCCAAGACTCTTGTATGGGGAGGTGTGTGTCATGTTACATTTGGCATAAAGTTACACAGCATTTCATTAAAATAACAATCACAACAGTCAAACATAATTGTATCGGCTTCAGGACCTGAACGACTTGCTAAGCTTAACTGATGGAACCATGAATTCTGTGTTCTACTAGAAAATTAAAGAGAATGTGTAGCCATCAGTTTTCAATCTCTAGTTCAAGTAGCAGGGCAATGTTCAGAAACACACCAGTAAGTACACCTCTGAATGGCTTAAAAATACAATACAAAATCAAGGTTTTGGAGTATCCTAGTCTTATGACTAGGACTAGAGTGGACCAAAATTCTTCCACAGCAATGTGAAAAACCCACTGGCAGTTTTCGCAAATTGGTGGCACAGCCAGATATTAGGTTTTGGGGTACAGTTACTTTTTCACATAAGGCCAGGCAGGTTTAGACAGTTTTATTTTCGTGAATTAAATCATAATTTAAATACTGCATTTTGTAATTATTTTTGTTCAGTATTAAAATTAGTTTGATGATCTGAATAACTGAAGTGTGTATGTATGAATGTGTGCATATTTGTATGTATATATTTATTTATAAGTGCAACCCTCCTATTTTATCTTGGCTGGGGTTTGGGCATTGGGTGGGAATTTAACCCAGGGCTTTCCCATGGCAGGTGAAAAAACTAACACTGAACCACCAATGTCACTCACTATGCCATCAAATAGTTCAGTGATCAAATACGTCAGAAACAGATATAGAGCATCTCTGTTTGCCAGGCTCAGGTATATGTGAAATTGTAGAAGGTTTGGCTTTACAGTATTAATGTAGATTTATTTTCCTGTTTCCTCAGATGGCTGATACAGTGGACACTTGTGTCCAGTGAAACTTTTTCCAAAACAGTCATACAGTAGTTCATCATGAGGATTTTTTTACTTGTGACTCATCCAGAACTGTGAGATTAAATGTCTACCACCACCAGACACCAGCCCAAAATTATCTCTGATTTATTCTTGCAACGTGTGCTTTAGATCACTTTAATGTAATCATTTGTAATTTAAGATAATTTTGTAATGAAAACATCAAGGTTTTCATATACAAGACAATTTGCCACTTATGATTGAGGTAAGACCTCTAGCTAGCTTCCACATGCACACACTACAGGCAATTTGGGAATGCAAATTATCCTAATCTGCATATCCTTTGACTGTGGGAGGAAACTGGAGAACCCAGAGAAAATTCACCAAGCAGCGGGAGAACATTCAACCTGATGCACACAGACTCAACATGGGAATCGAACCCAGGACCTAGCAGTGCAAGGTGTCCGTGCTAACCAATAAGCATCCGTGCTACAGTCCCAGTCCCAGTATAGTTACAGTATAGTAACTATACTGGGACTGAATAATATATTGTACTGTAATTATATACTGGAAATCTTACACTGTATGGCCAATGGTTTGTGGACACCCAAGATTTACTTTCCACTAGATTTTGGATTTTGACTGTTGGGATTCACACTTTAGCCAAAAAAGCATTAGTGTAGTCAGGCTCTGATATGTCAGGTAAGGAAGCCTGGGTTGAGGTCACCATTTCATTTACATCCCAAAGATGCTCAATTGGGTTGAGGTCCAGGACTCTTCAAAATCAGCAAATAGGTCTTTGTGCACAGGCGCACTTTCATGCTGGAACATATTTGGATAGCTTAGATATTACAGTAATTCTAATAATATAGCATACAAAGAAATGATGAAATGATGTGCTTACAACTTAAACATACTTTTGTCTAAATCCTCTCCTGAATCCCAGCCCCTTCTTTGTATGATTGTGTTCTTAAAACACAATTATTATTATTATTATTATTAGTTCCTATGTTTAATAGTCAATGAAGGAGACCAAAAAAACAATTCGAAGTTTCAGGTTGGAGCATTATAGAGATCATTCATCATGCTGTTGAAGTGGAATTTTTGTGATGAGTTGATGTGATGGTTTCTGTGTTAATAAATATGTGAATTTCTTATTAATAAACATCCCACTGAGCTAAAGAGGCAGTTTTGCATTGCATTGCTGTGAACCAGAGAAACTAACAACTCCTGAATGTACAGTGTACTGATTTAACTTCAAATGCAGTAGCGTGTAATTCTTCTCTGAGTTGATCAGAATCCTAACCTACATTTTAAAACTTTAAGGCACTGTTACAAAATGCTTCCAAAAGTATGCTTTTCAAGAGCATCATAACTTGCTTGAATGGCTGGGTAAAATATGTTAAGCCCATATTATAGAAAAAGAAAACAGTAGTAATAATAGAATTCAATTAGAAAAAATTAATGATGTAAACATGAAATTTTATAGAATGTTTTTATAGATAGCTTAATAAAATGCTGGCATGAGTAATCAAGTCTGGTGTGTGTCCATGTATAACCATGTACTGTATGTTTCATATTGGTTAATCTGTGACTTAGTTTATGTTGAATTTACTTGCACACTAAGCTTGTTCTAAAAAATGTATAATGCTATCTATTGAATTTTGAAATGAACTAATAAATTTACATGTTACCATGAATTGTGCGGAATTAATGTGAGTGATCATGTTTATTAAAATAGAATTCAATTGCACACTTATAAAAGCTTATTTAAAATATGCACAGTGCCAACTGTTGAATTGTGAGATGAACTAATTCATACTTTTTTTTTTTTTTTTCCATTTAAATTTCAAATTAGTATATCTCCTCTTCCCGTGGGCTGATTGCGATGAAACACGTTTGGTCACACATTTTGTGTGTACAAACCAACAGACAAACAAACAGACAACAATTTCAAAAACTATCCTGGTGTTTTCTATTACTCCTATTACGTCCACCCAAATGATTTTTTCAAAAATATCTTCAACGTACAGACATGCCAACTTTACAGTTTTATTCTTTGTATAGATGACACATCTTAATTTATATACCATTGTTTATGAGGTTCTAGATCTCGCTGGTGAGAGGGTATTTTCCCAGGCCACAGAACTATCCAGTATAAACATTCAAATCAAGAGCCCACTCAAAGGCACCTCCAAAATTATTTTCTTTTACGTAGGCTACCTAAACCAGAAGGGCTACGGTAAGGTCTCTCAAAACATAAAATGTTCTTCTTCTAGTGCTTTGCGCATACGAAATAGGTTCAGTGCTCTATCAGATCTCACTTTTGCATTTCATGTCCTGGTGGAGTCATTACATGTAAGTTGATATATAGATCTGTAACCTTACTCTTTTAGAGATATTTTCTTCTAACTTTTGATTCCTTACCTTTATGTCAAAGCTGTCCTTGTTATCAAAGCCAACCCACTGATCCCCCTTTGTGGCATAGGGTACTTTTTGATCCTGAATCCACTGTGTACTGGTTCCTTTAAAAAAGCTTCAGACCTAATGGGAAATATTCGCTAGATCTATTTATTTATTTATTTATTTATTTATTTTTAAAAACAGCACAGTATGGTTTGTGTGTGTGCGGGGGCGGGGGGTGGGGGGTGGGGGGGGGTGGTGGTGTGAGGAGGTTATTTCTTCCACTGTTAATGCCAATTACACTTTGGCGCTAAAACACAAGCTGTAACTCAAATTATAATTGTATCAAAAGAAAAGACCCTTGCAGTCAATTGATCTGGATGATGTAAGCTGGATTTTATTGTAGTAACAAAAGCCCAAGTGAGACAACCCAATGTAAGTTCAAGAGCAAGCAAAGAGCAGACTGAAAAGCAGTTCAATGCACACTCCTTATATACTGTTAACCAAAGAATAATGTTATTCACAAATTAAATCAAAACCCCACTCACCATGTATCCCTCACATCTTCATCAGCAGTTACTTCATCAGCAGGTATGTTCCCACAGTGAGAAGCACAATGGGTATGTTCTGGTCTGCTTCCTTACACACTGATAGCACAAGGTCAAGCTGATCTGCTCTACTCCCTTTCCTCTCACTAATAACACAAGCTCTAGTACTAGTAGCATCTCATACATATATGTAATTTCGAGAAAGAGCAGACTGAAAAGCACTTCAGTACACACTCCTTATATACTGTTAACCAAATAATGATGTTATTCATAATTCAAATCGTACTCGCCACATATCCCTAATATCTTCATCAGCAGTTACTTCATCTCTAGTACTAGTAGCAACTCTTCTGTGGTATTCATTGTTTTTATCTAATTAATTTCTATTGTCCATATTCCTCACACATTGCCACTAGGTGTGTTTTTTTTGCTCAGAGGCATCAAGTCCTAAATGTATTTCTTATATCCCTTTTTATTTGTTATTCTCCAATTTTATATTTCTTTATTTTATATTAGCCAGTGTTCTATTCTGATGTATTACTTTGAGTATGTTCTCTTTTTTCTATTTCTGTAGCAGATTAAACTGTACTTTTGCACATGCCATGAATTTGTTATAAATCCTTCCAACTTCTGCCTAATAAGAGATAATGCGTGCTTGACTCAGTCACACACACTTACACCCCTACATTTCAGTGTGGCTTCTAACCGCATTAAAAGCACCTTATTGAGAAAGTATCTTGTTTGTTGTTCATGTACTGTAGTTCTTATCTGGTCCAAGGTCGGCATCTCCCTATGTTGTTCTCACCATGATCTATATACTGTATCCCATGTGAGTTTAATGAAGTTTTAATAGCAAAGCGTGGTAAGTTTATAAGTGATACTGTACTGTATGTTTACCTAAAAACATGCTTACATACAGTACATCCTCCTCAGCGACTCTTAAGTTGCATATCAACATAATTGTCGATAAACATTCTGTCTATTTAACAGTCATCTATCTATTTCAACAATCTTCATTCTATAAAGCCCAATTATAACTCATTTTAGTCTTTAGTCATACATTTTATTCCTCTCACAAGGGCTAACAGCATGAATATATGGACTCAATATATGTAGATTATATGAAAGCAATATGATTGGGCATATTGGGTTCAGAGATGGGCGAAAAAAACCTCCACCTAGGCCAATTCAGGAGGAAAAATTCCCATCTTGCCAGCTTTTTTGTGCTCGACAGTGCATTCACCACCTGAACCCGGCCCACAAATGATTTAAGATTTAAGTGGTACAATCATTCTGACATTAATGTTATCTTATTACAGAGCTCTTGCAAAATGAACGCAGTGTATTAAGTCTTTCAGTCCCTTCTGTAATTAACTTGCAATCTTCATTAGTAAAATAAGCAACGCATAGGTCCTTACAGGTCAACAATGTCATTATGGGTGCCCTGTTTGGTCAGTGTATCACAGAGCATGAAGAGTCTGTCCATATCTTTGTGGAGGGAAGGGCATCCAGGAAGGAGTCCAGCCCCATGGTCGGCGAATTCCTAGTTATGCAGTAATGCAGGCATTGTTCAAAAAACACCACCTGCACGACCTTTTCTTCACACATCCAAATTAAATAAAACCATTACCAGGAAGCTCTCCCATTATTACTATCTTACTTCATCCAGTCATTTCATAGAGCAATAAACATTGCATTTTACTTTATCAATAATTCTGGCATTAACTTGCTAGGTTCAGGAGAGCTTCAAGGCCAGGCAGCATGCGTTCCAACAGACCATGAACCACTAATGCAGAAATTCGATAAAACAGGTTTTCTGCTGACCTTTTTCTAATAGTGGCCCACAGGCTGATGGTCTTTCAGTTGCCACTGATCCTAGGACCTGGCAGGGTTTTCCCAGAGGTGTTGCTCTTCTGGCTGACTCCACTGTTAAAGGCAATTACACTTTACTGCTACTACATAAGCTGTACCTCAATTTATAATCATATTAAAAGAAAAGCAGTCAATTGATCTGGATGATGTAAGCTGGATTTTATTGTAGTAACCAAATCCCAAGTGAGACAACCCAATGCAAGTTCAAGAACAAGCAAAGAGCAGACTGAAAAGCAGTTCAATGCACACTCCTTATATACTGTTAACCAAAGAATAATGTTATTCACAAATTAAATCAAAACCCCACTCACCATGTATCCCTCACATCTTCATCAGCAGTTACTTCATCAGCAGGTATGTTCCCACAGTGAGAAGCACAATGGGTATGTTCTGGTCTGCTTCCTTACACACTGATAGCACAAGGTCAAGGTGATCTGCTCTACTCCCTTTCCTCTCACTAATAACACAAGCTCTAGTACTAGTAGCATCTCTTTTGTGGTATTCATTTCTTTTCATTGTTTTTATCTGATTAATTTCTACTGTCCATATTCCCCACACTGCATTGCCATTAGGTGTGATTTTTTGCTTGGAAATTTCTTTTTTTGTTATTATTCAATTCTATAGTTTTTTATTTAATATTAGCCTTATTATTAGTTTGTTATAATTTCTTCCAACTTCTGCCTGATAAGAGATAATCTGTGCCTGACTCAGTCACACACACTTGTGCCTATATGTTTCAACATGGCATCTTGATGTTAAAGAAGACTATGGTGATGAAGAATGACTTGTGTAATACATGAATATACAATTGTAGGGAGAACTATGTTATTTTTTATGATAACTAGAAACCTAACATCTGGTATATTTTGTTTTCTGACTCATCTATGATTTTTTTAAGACAAATTTGTAAGAGAAAGAGTCCCTGATAGTACTCTGAGGTAGGGTATAGTAAATAAGGTGAGAGTGGCTATCAAGGCTGGTTAGCAGTTACTGACTAAATAAAAATATTCACTTTAGCACATTTAAGTATTTGGAAGTGATGTTTCTATTTACAGGTGAATATTTACTACACAAGATATACTGACCTGAC
>JAAGKR010002142.1:83049-102850 GCA_011419295.1 Clarias macrocephalus
TTGTTATAATTTCTTCCAACTTCTGCCTGATAAGAGATAATCTGTGCCTGACTCAGTCACACACACTTGTGCCTATATGTTTCAACATGGCATCTTGATGTTAAAGAAGACTATGGTGATGAAGAATGACTTGTGTAATACATGAATATACAATTGTAGGGGGAACTATGTTATTTTTTTATGATAACTAGAAACCTAACATCTGGTATATTTTGTTTTCTGACTCATCTATGATTTTTTAAAGAACGAATTGTAAGAGAAAGAGTCCCTGATAGTACTCTGAGGTAGGGTATAGTAAATAAGGTGAGAGTGGCTATCAAGGCTGGTTAGCAGTTACTGACTAAATAAAAATATTCACTTTAGCACATTTAAGTAGTTGGAAGTGATGTTTCTATTTACAGGTGAATATTTACTACACATGATGTACAGTACTGACCTGACAGAGCAGAGTGAATCTTTACTTATCTTTTGAAGGACTGCCATAGGATGCAGGATATCGTCAGTATAAATGAAATCCATTTGCTTGGGTGGAAGAGAATCTAGACACAGAAAACCAATTTGGATCTCAATTTCCTTTTTACATCTGTAGAGATTCCACAAAACATTTTACAGCAAAACTATGGTAAGAGAAAAAAAAAAAAAACTTACTGAGAGGTAGACCAATGTTTCATTTTCCACCAGCCAAAAGGGTCTTCAAGTTTGAATTCTTATTAAATCAATTAGTATTATTAGTCATTCTTATTATCAGGTTTACAACTGTATCAAATGATTTACCCAACAGAAAAAAAACTCACTTTTTGCTACTTGAGTAATGTGAGTATATTTGGTACCTATAGCATTAAATATGTTTACCTAAAAACATACTCATATGGCTCATGTACAGTAAGCTGTGTACAAACCCCATAATAAGACTCTTCTACTCCACTAAGTGAAAGATTCTCCACTGGAGCACCCTGATTCTTCTTGGATGTCATCGAATAATACTGCAAAATCAGAAACAAATCTTGTTGTGTATACTGTATCTGTTTGTCAAGATCAGGTATAAATAAATATTTAGAAATTTGATCCTCTTTGAAGAGACCATTGATACAGAGGACTGTTGTGTCCCATGGAACCCTCCCATATACCATGACAGTCATGATCATCATGCTAATGTTGATGTAAGTCCAGGTACTTGAGTGATTAATAAAATAATCAGTTCAGTCACATTACATTAAACCAAATCAAAATATTTTTTAGATTTTTTTAATGTTTACACATGGCATTGTTTCAGCAACCTTATGCAATTTTGTGTTATTTATTTCCCTCCATGGTTAAGACTATGTATTTGGCTGAGGTATCATATTAATAACAGGTCATAACACTGCCTCCAGAGGCTTGTACATTAATGTTTAAATAATGTACAAGCTGCTAGAAAGTTTTCTAAAGGTAATCAGCTGACTTTATTTTAGTGTCACATAACACTGCTGTGCCTAGACCAACTGAAGCAAATCCATATCATAGCACTTTTTAACTTTCTTAGCATTTTTATTTATTTATTTATTTATTTAGTGATCAGTAGAAGTACAATCTGCCATCACATCATTTTGTATACTAAAGAAGCTTTTAGTTATAGTGTAGAATTAAGATATTAAGAGTATTCAGTTTATATATATTTGTTTGTTTAAGTTACATATACTTTTTCACTTTGTAAAAAAAAAAAAAAAAAAAAAAAAAAATATATATATATATATATATATATATATATATATATATATATATATATATATATATATATATATAAAGCATGTACACAGGTTGAGAATGACACCTCCATATTGACCCATTATCATTTCCCCCAGCTGCATAATGTACTGAATACAAATGCAAAATCTTTTACAGCAAAATGGTGGGGAGGAGAAAAAAAAACTTACTGAGATGTAGACCAAAGTTTCATTTTCCAACAGCCAAAAGGGTCTTCAAGTTTGGATTCCGATAAAATTAATTAGTTTTATTAGACTATTAGGTTTAACCCAGGGTAGAAAATAATTTACCCAATAGAAGAAAACCTCACTTTATGGTACTTGGTTAATGTGAGTATATTTAGTACCTATGTGATTAAATATGATTATGTAAAAACATACTTACATATGGCGCATGTACAGTAAGCTGTGTACAAACCTCAGCAATGATTTAAGTGATAGCTGATTTTTTGCACATAAATGTTTAAATAACATACAGTTTTGTTAGTGTCTTATGATTACTATAAAATGATTTAGTATTATTACAATACCTCACAGTATAAAATAATTTTCCCAACAAATGAAAACCTCACCTTTGCTTCAGACTATTAAAGGAGTCCATTATTTCACTCGTAGGTTGCCACCTGATTAGCATCAATGAATTATTTGAATTATTAGAATCAATGCTGGTGAATGCACAGATCAGATGTGTGCACAGACAAAATGTAGAGGACCTTGTCATAAAAAAAGAAGTGAAGTGGTTCATTAAAAAAAATGTTGTTTGTAAATCGTCACATTAAATATCACAATATTTCATTAGAATCTATTTGATTTTATTTTCATACACAAAAAAAAGCTTAAACAGTATTTTACTTGATGGCTGTTATCCAAACAGTGATTAATTTTCAGTGTCCTTTAAAATTTATTCTTACAGGTCAGATTTCTGTACTTTGTTTTAAAACTGATTCATTTTGTAGCAAAGGACTCAAGGTTTGTGCTTGGAACAAAACAGTGAGAGAATCATGCAAATATTTGCAGAATTTCATCATCCTCATGCAGCTGCACATTGATTCCCAGTGCATTAAAAATTAAGTAATTTATTCCCCTTATATTACATAATATTATTCAACTTTGCAGAACAATTTAGCCTTTAATATTTAAAATGTCAAATTTCAAGTTCAAGTTCAATGAATTTAAGATACTTAGCATATAGAAAGCAAAGAAAAGTTCCACACATCCATTAGATTTCCAGTAAATATTCCATATAGATTTAAAATCATATTACAATGCACCTTAATGTTTTTATTCTTGGGTAATTCATCGATTTGCAGGTTGAAAACTTAACACTTCTGGTTTGTTTAAGAAATTTCACAAGCATCAATCCGTAAGCAGACTAGAGCAAAAAAAAAAAAAAAAAAGATGAGTGTAGTTTACAGAAACTCTGCTCAATCTTAAAAATATTTTTGGTTATTATTGAAACTGTACATACCCTCACTGGTTACTTCATTTGGTTCATTTGTACAAATGCACATTCATACTAATATCTAAACAGTCAATCACATGACCCCAATTCTAACACATTTAGGCATGTAGACCTACAGTCAGACGAGGGTGGCCAGATTGGTTTGACGTAACAGAAAGGGAGGAGTAACTCAAATAACACCTTGGGCCCCTTATTACCAACTGAGCAGTGTTTAAATGCCACAGCCTACCTGAGTATTGTTGCTAACATTGTCCATCTTTTTATGTCTACAGTATAATGTGTCATGTCACAAAACTAATATAATCTCACTCAAACTGTTTTTTTTTTATTTTTTTTTTTTACAATGAGTTCATTGTACTTAAATGGTCTCCACAGTGACCAGGTCTCAATCTAGTAGAGTACCGTGAGACTCGTGTCATGAATGTGCAGATCTGCAGCAGCTGCATGATGCTGTCATGTCAATATGAACAAAAAGGAATATGATTTGTTCACCGAGTGAACCAATGAAATCAAACAATAGGTGGGACTTAAATTAACCATTTTCCAGAGAAATTCATCCTGAACTTAAGCATTAAAGGACAAATGCAGCACATTACTGTGATATATTATTTTCGTAAGTAACTAGTCATATTTTCCTTATTTGCAGTACTATATAAAAAAGTAATCTGGTAACAGTAACCTGTAGTAACCTTTTTTTTTTTAGTAATGATAAACACTAATGTGCCTGGGCAAAAAAGATCGTCTTTTCAGAAGCGTCAAATTATTAGGCTGCATCAAACTAAAAAACCACTTAGGAGTTGATAGGATCCCTTCAATACCTGGCATAATAATGCTGAACCATCACATTTGTGGAAGAAATGTGGTTGGGAAAGAAATCATGCATGGAGATCACTTAAACATTTGTTTAAAAAAAAAAACAGTTGCTTACTTTTCAAAAAGAAAGGAAGAAAGAAACCACATCACAGTAACAATTAAAGGAAAATCTGGGCTTATATAGCAGAGTGAATGTGAAGTGAAAAGGAATGACAAATATTGCTTATGAAAGCAGCTTAGAGAGTTGTACAGATTAATTGCCACTGGAAGAGGAGAAGGATTGTTCAGGATTGAGTGGAGTTTAGCATCCTCCTCTCAGCATGAACAGGGTGTCTAGCTTAACGCCCAGGATAGAGCTGTCTTTCCTGATTAATTTGTTCAGTCTATTTATGTCTTCCACCTCAACAGACCATTGCAGAAAAGATTAAACTAGCCACCACAGACTGATCACATTAGAGGCTGGTACTGGTAATTTTATTCTTTCTTGATGTGCTGAGATGGTTGAAGGAATCTAAAATAGTGGCCACAAATTGTGGGGAGGACTGGGGAACTATGTGTGTATATGTGTATGTGTGTTCACTTTGTTGCAGTTAGATCAACAGAAGAAAAAAAAAACATTTAGACAAGATAGTAGTCAATGTCCTTAAAATGTATTTTTATACTCAGTTTTTAAAAAAAATGTATTTTGTTTCAAGCTTACTAATTTTGTACCAATGACCTCAAAGTTTGAGCCTGTAACAAAACAGGGACATCAACATGCAAACATTTCATTCAGTCACAGTCCATTAAAAATAAATTTATACTCTTATACTCTTATACTATTTACTATAATATGGATGGGATGTCACAAGCACATACACACTCACTCACACTCTACCTGGAATTTGGAAATGGCAGTTAGCCTAATCTATGTGTTCTTGGAGGAACCTGGAGCACCTAAAGAAACCCCACCAAGAAGAACATGCAAACTCTACACACACAGGCCCAATGCAGGAATCGAACCATTGATCCTGGTGATGCAAGGACTCACAGCTACTATGAATCATGCTGGCTAATGTTAAAACCAATATTTTTTATTTTGCCAAGTGTTGTAAAAAAGACTCACTCTTGTTCTGAGCTATAAAAACAATGTCTGAAATGAAAAACTGACAAATAGTTATAGCTTTTGTAATATATATTTTTTATTTTATTAAGTCAGAGAGAGAGAGAGAGAGTGAGAGAGAGACATTTATTGCTACTGTAGTATCAATGGTCCAGCAATTTGTTAATTTTTGTAACGATTTAAACACATTTTTCACCTTCTCCTACATCATTTACTTCAGTAGACACATCGTGATAAAGGTGTACATCATGTTTATATTAACAACATTATTTTGCTATTCAAAATTTTGAAAGAATAAAAACAATTCTGTGTAATCATTAGTATAAGTACCCATCAGTTCTGAGACATAATTGCGACCTCTCTTTCACTGTCTCCCTAAATTAAAATGGAAACTACAGTAACTCTAACATAGCAATAGGTTAGCCAAAAATAAACATGTACACACACACAGAGTAAAATAAAGTTACGTTTGTGCTATGTAACTATAGTAATTGAAATTCAGTAAATGCCTGATGTAAGAGACTAATAACCTTCTTCAGAAATGTTTACCTAACCACCAAACTACTGCCACAAACTTTGAATCACTCCATTGTATATAATGTATGCTGTGGCATCACAGTTTCTCTTCACTGATTCAGCTTGAAAATAAGACGTCTCAGATGGGGAATAATATAATTGTAAATAATAAACATTTATATAAAATCAATGCAACAGGTTTCAAGCCCAACAGAAAGTTCCAATCAAAATTAAATATATATTATATATTCAAATAAAATATAAGCTGAGGAGAAGTGTTAGTTTTAAGAGTAAGAAGAGTGTGGAGCTGCAGCAGATTTCAGTAAATCAAACAATAACGTCATTCTTAGCATCTTCACAGGCCAGTTTGATCTGCTTGACCCAAGCCTATTTTACCAACTATAATTTTGCTTACTGTATTTTCTGACCTTGCGTCTTCCTATTACACTTCCTATTACATAACACGTGAAATCAATTTATAGTTACACCGTAATTGAGGGTAAAAAAGTCATAGATTCTTATCTAATGCTGAAGCAAAATTTACTATAGCTATATGACAAACACATAGATACACCACCAATATGTAGTAGTAATGGTTTTCTGATTTCTTATATTTTTTTAATGCCATAATAAAGAAAACCCCATTCATCACACCAGGGCCTGTATTAACAAAATGTCTCAGAATCAATTCTAGGAATCACGCTCAAAGTTCATTTAGGACAGAAAATATTCCTAGCTCCGAGTAGGACATAAATGTTTTTTTTAGGAAGCTTCCTATTTATTTTTAGCGACTAACATGTAGTAAAATGTACAGAAATAATAAAAGCTTAATATACCTCTAAAGATAGAAGGTAAATGAACGGCAATTTGTGAAAGCATCAATGCCACCTGTCAGTTTGCCACACATACCCCCAAGTAGTGTGAAACCGGGGATATGCTGTTTTAATGAAGTAATTAAGTCCTGCTCATAACTGAGAATCTCAAGAAGAAAAAAAAAACAGTTTTGTACACTCAAAGAATGGAATATAATGCATAAAATGTTATTATTATTATTAATAATAATAATAATAATAATAATAATAATAATAAGATTTTTTATATAAAAATATAGGATAATTTTTTAAATCTACGAATGATCTGTGGTGCTGTAAAAGCAATGCTTGATTTATTATTTCCGACACAATTTCTGTGTCACTGTTTCAAAGCTGCGAAGACAGCATACAACATGTTCATTAATTAACCACTTACATACTGCAAGGCAGTTTTGTCTAAAAGTATCTTTTATGAGCTCCTTGTCACACAAACATTTCTACTCTGGACGCGTTTCTTAAGGAACGCAATTTCCTCTCTACTCCTAAACAGTTAGGACACCTCTGGAGCTCTCCTAAATTTTATTTAGAGATAGTAGTGATTTTCCTATTTTAAGAATGTTGATGAGTTGCTCTTACTCTTACTCCTAACATTAGGACCAAAATTGTATCACTCTGAGAAATTTTGGCCACTTAAACGCTATTTCTTATTCTGAGATGCTCAGTCAATATGGGTCCTGATGCTTAATATTCAACATGGTTCAATAAATGTCTAAAATATAAAAAAAAATTAATATAATTTTATATTTTGTTTTTAACCCAATTTTAAAACTGTGACTGCTTATGAGTTATGCAGGATTTTAAAAAAATAATTACCACAGCTTTATTAATATTGAGCAGGAAAAGAAGCAAGAAGAGCTTCAGAAGTATCTGCAACAGAAGGAGGTACAAGATGAGAAGATGAAATTGTAAGCGGATGGTATTTCATATTACAGTGGAACCTTGGATTGTGAGTAATTTGGTCTGCGAGTGTTTTTCAAGATGAACAAAATGTTTTTAATATGTTTTAACTTAATAAACAATTGAGGGCTTGATACACAAGCAGATATACATGCACATTGTCTGCCGAGCGTCACGTGGTCACAACTGAACCAATGGTTCTTCTCTCTCGCGCACTGCAGGATAATCCAAGGTTTAACTGTATAATTAAAATTATTAAAAAGGCAATAGTTTAAATACTTTTTAAATACTACTTCTTAGCTGTTTCTTGAGCTCATTGATGAGAGGGTATTTTCCCAGTCCACAGAACTGTCCAGTAAAATCATCCAGATCAAGAGCCCACACAAGTGCCCCTCCAAACTTATTTTTTTTTAGATAGGCCACCTAAAACACACACACACACACACACCCACACACACACACACACACACACACACACACACACACACACACACACACACACACACTTATTAAATAAGTTTTACTTTGTATCAGATTTGCACATTTCTTATGGTATTGTCTTGCTCAATTTTAAATTTTCAAACTTTCAACTTCTAATTTCAACGTCAACAAGAATACATATTACCGCATCTCTCACAGCAAATGCAAAATCAGTCACATTTCAAGGTCATTTGTGAAATGACCGCCAGGTGGCACAAAGGGACATTTTGCAAAATAGCTACAATTGCCGCAGTTTTGTAATTGTGAGAAGAGTTTAAGTCATAAAAAAGTCATAACAATATGCTGTATGTGTATGGGTGTATGCAGGTTCTTTTGATTGTAACTTGTGAAAGCTGATGTGGAAATACAGTGCCTGGTGCAAAAAACTTGCTCTTGGATTTAAATAAGAATATTGCTGAACTGTGAACTTAGCAGAAGAAATATGGTTGGCTAAAAAATATGAGTGGCCATGATTTCTTGATCATTTAAATGCTTGGTGAAACTGTACAGTAAAACATCAAGAGTAGAAATCACACCTATGCTTAATAGTGACAGTAAGAGCATGTCCACACACACAATTAGATGGGAACCCACAGGTTTGAGACTAAATAACTGTGTGTTTGTATGAAAATTAGGTTTCTGTAAGTTAAAAAAAAATGCTTTCATTTGTTAGAAAGAATAAGTATTGAAGTTTAAAGCAACTGAAAATGGTCAAGTGATCTGATGAGTTCAAACTGATCCAATTCCAGAGTGATTAATGCATAAGTGTAAGAATAAAAGCACATGAAGCAATGTACCCTTCATGCATAATGCCAACTGTATAATTCTTATGATCTGGGGTTGCTTCTGTTGATCAGATCTCAGCTCAGCAACATTATGTGGCAATAAAATGAAGTCAGCTGATGACCTGAATGCAATGAATGGCCTGGTTATCACCTCAATGGGGTTTTTCTACCCTGATGGCACAAGCTTATTCCAGTATGATGCAGCCAAGATCCATAAGATTCAAATGTTGAAAGAGTGGTTATGGGAATTTTTTTTACTTTTTAAAGTTAAAAATTTAATGTTTAAAGTTCGACTCTCCTGTTTACAATATAAGATTACAAACAAAATGATTGTAACTCGAAATGGCAGTAGATTTTGTGATGTTGCATAAGATTCTTGAAATAATTTCATTTCAGATGCATGATGTACAGTGCCTCGCAAAAGTATTCATACTCCTTGAACATTTCCACATTTAGTTACAACCACAAATGTAAATGTATTTTATTGGGATTTTATGTTAGACCAACACAAAGTGGCACATTATTGTGAAGTATAATGAAATGTGGAAAGGTTTAAGGGGTATAAATTAAAGCAAAAGGTGATCTAACGAAATATTATCTGTGCAAATATTTTTAAATGTACATGTAGTTACTACCAATGGCAAAAATATTACATTTGACCTGACTTTTGAAATGTCAATTAAAATTTCATACTTTGGTGTCAAAGCTCTCCTTGGTATCAAAGCCAACCCACTGATCCTCCTTTGTGGCATAGGGTACTTTTTGATCTGGAATCCACTGAACGCTGGTTCCTTGAAGGAAGCTGCAGATCTGAAGGGAAATTATAATTCACTGCTATTCCATTGACCTAGTTCAAGTTCTTTTAAAACAAAAAATGACTTTTGAGTGTCTCACCTAAGCTGTGTACAAACCTCATAATAAGCCAACATGCCTGCCTCTCTAGTGTAGTTGCCAGCAAGACCAGGGCCACTTGATGGAGCTCCCAGGCCACTCACTGCCGATGATGACAGTTTAAATGTTCTGCCATATGTAGCAAAACCCATCCTCAGCTTCTGCACTGGAGCACCCTGATTCTTCCAGTATGTCATTGAATAATTCTGTAAAATCCAAAACAACTCTTGCAGTCCATCTTTGATTGCCAAGCACAGGTATAAGTCAAGTTATAAAACATTTATTTTTACAGTATTACGGTTGGTTTGAGTCCCTGTTTCCTGAGATGATCGATACAGAGGACTATTGTGTCCAGTCATACTTTCCCAAGACCCATGATAGTCGTAGGTCATCACACTAATGAAGTCCATGTACCTGTATGTTTAACAAAATAAACCAGTTCAATTATATTGTAAATCTTATCCCTTGCATTTTATAGACATAAATGCTATCTAATTTAATTAGCAACACAGCAAGGATAGAAGTCCAAAAGTATGTGGACAACAGGCTTTCACACAAACCTATATACATCTTCCCAAAATTGTTGCTACAAAAAAAAAAAAAAACATCATGATATTGCTTCACTATGGTTAAAAGGCCCAAAACTGTCCCAAATGCCCCTGAGCACAAATCTAGCTTTACAAAGACAAGCTGTTGCAGAGGAAATATAGTGGCCCGCTCAGTATGTATGCTTTTATTTATCAAGACTTAAATAACGGTTGTATTGTTTATCTGACATCACCTACTTGGCAATCTTAACAATTTCATATCCAGCATCTATAGTTGATTTCCCAGCAGCCACGGCAGCTGTGATCATAAGCTGGGGACGTCCTGTAACCATGCTTTCATTCTTATAGGCCTGTTGTAGCTCCTACAGGATACAATCACTCATTTATTAACATTCTTTTTAACCATTATAAGATAAATATACATAAAAATCTAAATATACATAAAAACAGAATTCAGTGATTTGCAAAGCTATTGTCATAGATTCAGTATGAGGTTTAGCAGTCTTGCTGAAATACAGGAGCATATGCTGCTTCAAAAACTGGATATATTTTTCAGTATTGATTGTGCCTTTCCAGATGTGCAAGAAACCCATTCCTTAGGAACTTATGCATTCCACACAATCAGAGTTTCAATCTTTTGATCTTCAATTTTTCGTAGCTTGAAAAACTTACGGGCCGCGTTTTTTTGGCCTTATTTATTTATTTATTTTTAAATATGGTTGGTTGTTTTAAAACATCTGAGAAGTGACTTATTTAGGGTATCTTTTTCCCAAATTAATTGAGTCAGACTATTTTAAGCGGATTGTAAGTGGAATTGGAAACTATGATGACACAGTCTACACAGCGTGGCTCGCATTAATCAGCATTGTAAGGCCCTCTGACAAACCCCAATTTGCATCTATCATGTATAGAGATCCTAGAGATTCTGCTCCCCAGAGCCATTATGGGTCTGCAGCCCCGCCCTCCCCCTCCTCCACTAGAGAAAATTCAGATGACCCTATTCACGTCATTCACACTTGATCTCATGTATATATGAGATACATATATACAGGGGAACCTCGGATTGCGAGTAATGTGGTTTACAAGTGTTCCGCAAACCGAGCTAAGATTTTAAATAAATTTTTTATCGGAAACCGAGCAAGTATTAGTTTACGAGCGCCGAGTATCATGTATCACACATGAGACTCTTATTTTGACACCGAGCGTCACTCTCTCACCTTTTCACCCCCCACAGCTTCGCAAACGCACAGAAACTCTGCTCGTCTCTCACATATACACACATGCGCACAGACGTTCTCTCGCCTTTTCACCCCCTCCCCGGCTTCACAAACACACAGAAACTCTGCTCTGTCGCGATTCTTTTCAAGGGTAAGGTGCTGGTTCATTTGTTGTTGTTTTTTTCTTACTTTACCGCAGTGATTCCCTTAGTATCACACCAGGTTAGAGAGATTTCTTTTTTCCCTGTTAAAACGGTGTTTCCGTTGTGTTTATGTGTGTGTCCGTTTGTTGTGAAACTTAAAAAGTGATTCCGTTAGTATGCGCTAATGCCAGTCTCAGAGAGATGTCTTTTTTTCAGTTTAAACGGTGTTTCCACTGTGTTTATGCGTTTGTTGTGAAACTTAAAAAGTGATTCTGTTAGTATGCACTCATGCCAGTGTCAGAGTGATTTCTTGTTTTTCTGTTAAAACTGTGTTTCCGTCATGTGTGTGTGTTTGTTGTGAAACTTAAAAAGCGAGGTGGGCAGAGGGAGGAGGAGTGTTACTGTGTAAAACGAGGCGAGGGACGGGGCTAATTCCACACACACACACACACACACACACACACACCGCACCAACGGAAACACTTATCTGTCGGGATTTATTTGTACTTTTTTTTAAAGGTAAAGTGCAGATTAATTTGTATTATTTTCATTTTATAGATTTTTTTTTACATTATTTTAATGTATTTATTTTTGGGGGCTGTGGAATGAATAATTTGAGTTTTCATTATTTCTAATGGGAAATGATGATTTGGTTTATGAGTGTTTTGGAACATGAGCCCACTTCTGGAACGAATTATGCTCGTAATCCAAGGTTCCACTGTATATATATATACACACACACACAGTACCGACCAAAAGTTTGGACACACCTTCTCATTCAAAGAGTTTTCTTTATTGTGTTCTTTATTGTGTTCTTTAGCCCAAACAAGTCTCTTCTGCTTGTTGCCTGTCATTAGCAGTGGTTTCCTAGCAGATATTCTACCATGAAGGCCTGATCCACACAGTCTCCTCTTAACAGTTGTTCTAGAGATGTGTCTGCTGCTAGAACTCTGTGTGGCATTGACCTGTTCTCTGATCTGAGCTGCTGTTAACCTGCGATTTCTGAGGCTGGTGACTCGGATGAACTTATCCTCCGCAGCAGAGGTGACTCTTGGTCTTCCTTTCCTGGGGCGGTCCGCATGTGAGCCAGTTTTTTTGTAGTGCTTGATGGTTTTTGTGACTACACTTGGGAACACTTTTCCCAATTTTTCGGACTGACTGACCTTACTTACTTAAAGTAATGATGGCCACTCGTTTTTCTTCACTTAGCTGCTTTTTTCTTTGCCATAATACAAATTCAACCTCTTTGAATGAGAAGGTGTGTCCAAACTTTTGGTCTGTATATGGTATATACAGTATATATGATCCCTATTGGGCTTATTTTGTTAATGCAGGTGTGGTTGCTTATTTGTCTCCATGATCCCCTTCAGATTAATAATGCTGTGCATTTGTGTAATATTTGTCATGAAAATTGAATATTAAATACGAACTATAAATAACGGCGATTAGCCAATCAGAATTCAATATTGTAACGCTCTGCTCACAAGCACAAATCTTCTCAGCAGAGACGCGATGAAAACGAAGCATGCAGTTTAACACAGGAGTTTTCAAAATGACTGACAGCTTTAATGATTATAAAAGATGAGTTCTTAACCCAATTTGTGTAATATCATTCCCATTTTAAAGAAGAGGTTTTGTTTTTCATTAGATTTTGTAGCTTCACCTAGCTTCATATATATATATATTCACAAACATTTGGTGAGGTTTTGACTTCAAGGTGAACATCTTGTAACTTTTAGCTGCCTACAGAACACTGTATGATAGCAATATACAGAATAAAGACTGAATAAAGCTGCAATGTACTGACCTGACAGAGCAAAGTGAATTTTTGTTTGTCATTTGAAGGACTGCCGTTGGATCCAGGATATTCCCAGTCTAGATCCAATCCATCAAATCCATACTTTCTGAGAAAACTGATGGATGACTGGATGAATGTACTTCTGTTTGCTTTGGTCGACACCATAGAGGAGAATCTAGATGCAGAGAATGCAGCATGTGTTTTCAGTCTTTTACTTTTGCTGACATGAAAGTTTTACGTTTAAGAGGTTAAAGAAGTTTAAAAAACACTTACCGTGCTGTACCAAAGTTCCATCCTCCAACAGCCAACAGTGTCTTTAAGTTTGTATTACTAATAATTAATTAGTATTATTAGAATATAATTTTTAACCATGAGTATAAAATCATTTATAGTACTCAACATAAGAAAACTTCACCTTTGCTTCAGATTATTGAAGGATTTATATAGAGTTTCATCACTCAGCATGGAGGTGGCTAGCTGATAAGTAGAGTTAATGCTGGCAAATGCGTAGATCAGATGTGTGCACAGAAAAGGATCGATGTTGGAAGGGTCATACTTCACAGGATCAGGTCTGCCCTGAGCCCAGTTGGTGAAATAGCATATAAGCTGATAGGCATAGCCTAAATTTTAAATCAAATGCTTTAGTATGTTGTTTGGATAAGGTAAAAACAAGTGATTTCTGAAATGATGAATAGAGAATACTCACCATGAGGAATAAGTAACAGGTAGAGGCCTAAAAATGTAAACAAATATAAAGTGCAGTATTCAAACACATAGCACACAAATATCAATTAACATCAACAGCGAAAAACTTAATGAATGAATAACAAGATAAAACATATCTACCAGTGAGTAGAATTAATCTAGCCATTATTGCTACAGTTTTGTACTTGCTACCTTTCCAGTGAAAGCACAAAACAGGTATAGTGTCCTATAAACCTAACGTATTTGCATAATTTGCATAACCAATTCCCCCTGATTTCCACCTACAACATACAGAAGGTGGATGATCTTGGGTGATCACATGTACTCCACTCTAGAATATTGTCATGTGGTCTTACAATTTTTATGTGACCTTTTATGTTCCTACAAAATATCTGTTATACAAATGATAACTTACACTTTTCACATACAGGTGAAACTCGAAAAATTAGAATATCGTGCAAATGTTCATTTATTTTAGTAATGCAACTTAAAAGATCAAACAAATATATGAGATAGACTCATTACATGCAAAATGCAAAGCTAGATAGTTCAAGCCGTGATTTGTCATAAGTGAGATGATTATGGCTTATGGCTCATGAAAACCCCAAATCCACAATCTCAGAAAATTAGAATATTGTGAAAAGTACAATATGAATCCTGGAGAGGATTGTCAGGAAAAGGCCATTCAAAAGTGTTGGGGACTTTCACAAGGAGTGGACTGAGGCTGGAGTCAGTGCATCAAGAGCCACCACACACAGACCACATATATTCGTTTAACCTTTTAAGTTGCATTACTGAAATAGTGTTATATTGATTCTGTATTTTTTCTTTAAATAATAATTTTTATTTAATTTACCTATACCTTTTAAGCAAACAGTGATTTTTTTTCCTGCTGTCTTTTAGAAGCAGAACAATAAAAGAGGTCAACATTTTAAAAGGTTTGTGAGGAGTCATGCAAATAAATTTTTACAATCTTTTCTTTTTGTCATTATTTTCATTTTGCTCTTTCAACAGAATATCTAGTGTGATGTGAAAAGTCTTGGGGTCCGTTCTTCGTACGTCGCTTGAAACATCCGAGATGAATTAACACATCTAAGATGAGATCATCGTGCTAATTACGATGCGGCTAATTTGGTTCTTCGAGCACACCTGTTGTTGATGATTACTATAGCTGGATTGAGTTGTCTAGGATTATTGCGCGTTCATGCGTTTGTTTAAAAGGCGATATGCATCGACAGTAGAAACACTGATCACAACCCCTGCGATTTGTTAACGAAATGGCAAAAGAGCAGCTCTTTTTTTTTCAAGCGGACAAAGAGCTTTTATTAGAGGCTTATGGAGAATTTAAAACTTTAATAAAGATAATTAAAAATAATTTAATTATTAATTGTAATTATCTAATTATTAAATACGTGAGTGCTGCCCGTGTTACATGTTATATATATATATATATATATATATATATATATATATATATATATATATACTCTAATTCTATTTGTATTCATTTAAAAGAACAAATTTGATATTATTTTAAGTAATCATAAGTACTTAAGTAACAGTAACCGTCACCTCAAAGTTCCACCAGTTTAAATCTAAAGTGCACTGGTGGCTCAGTGGGAGGTGTCTTGCCTGTCATGTGAAAGACCTGGGTTCGATTCCCGCGCCGGATTGAATTTACTTTATTTGCAACAAGATTATTGATAGTTCTGTTTACTTAAAATTGGAAACATCATTACTTAAAAAAATATGTAACTGATTACCTCAAATATTTTGAGTTTTGCCAACTTAATTGGGTTTATAGTGTAAAAGTGAAATACAAGAACAAGTATAGTAAGAAGTATATTGTCATGCTGTGCTAAAGGATCCTGTCTATCACGCAATACACAAGGTATTTGAAAAACTCTGCGTATAATCCTCACACATTCAGTACCGGTTGCTCTCTCATAAACATGGCTGCAACAGATTTAAGAAAATTACCTCCACTTATATAGATGCAATCAGCGGATATTACTTTCGGGGGATTGTTACATATGATTAGACACACACGGAGATGTATACATATACTGTATTTATGTTTAAATACATCCATCCATATATTCATGCGAGATACTTTTCTTTTCCCACGTGAGTTAGTCCGCGTCAGTGATGCTCTTTAACCAATCATATGTGACCTCGCCATTTTAACCAATCATAACCCGGCAGGAGCGCAGCCTAAATCCGGTTTACATGAAATAAACCTGCTCCCGAGCAGGTTTAAGCTTAACCTTAAACCTATGACAGCAAGTGCGAGATTCGCTTTGAAGAACGAAACAATCCAAGATTAGGACAAATCCACAACAATCAAATCCAGCTAACTGAGTTAGCGACGTACAAAGAACAGACCCTTGGTCTGGTTTGTTTGTTTGTTTGTTTGTTTGGTCTTTACATTTGTAGAAAGTGTTATTCATGGAGAACTCTTTTAAATGGAATTTATATTTTCAAAATGGTTTATATTTTTTATACAAATTTATACAAATTATTGAACAATTAATTCAAATTAAAATAAAAAAAATTGTCACATACACAACCATACACAGTATGATACACAGTGAAATGCTTACATGATTGACCTTGAAAAGAAAAAGAAAAAAAAAAGTAAGGAGGCATAAATGTTAATAGAAGGAATAAAAAAATATGAGATATAAAATCTGCTATCTTTTGTTACAATAAAATAAAACAAAGTATAAAATAAGGTATAAAGTAGAAATACTGTATGTAACATATGTAAAAATGTGATACCCCTATCTCACCTATGCGGTTTGACTTGCAGGGAGATGCGGTGTTTGGCACCTTGAGCCGCCACGATTGCCTGCCGACATTCCGCTGACATTTCGCAAGCATCCGCAAGGTCCGACAAAAAATGAAACGTTTAATTTTTCACGCGGACAGATGGAAACGTAATCACATCGCCAAAACTCGCGGTGAATCATGATGAACCGTATTTACGGCCACTGCGGGAACCACCTAGGTGAGATAGGGGTATAAGACTGTAAAAAAGTAAGAACCGTATAAATAAACTGTATTACAGTATGTATGGAATGTGCAATGTGCAGGTAGCAGCAGTATGGTATTGTCTTCTTTAAAGTGCAAAATTACCACAGTAGCTACAGTGGCACTTGAAAGTGGATGGGATATGTTAGGCAACAAGTTAACATTTTTTTCTAAAGCTGTTGTCATGAGTTGCCATGGCTCTTTGATACAAGTGGGGATCAAAGGCTCGAACATTTAGTCTGATCCATTGGAAGAGTTACTGTAGCTCAAATTGCTCAAGTTCTAGTAGAAAGATGTCAAAACACACAGTTCATCACTGTTTTGGTGGCAAAAGTGGGGGGTCATAATGGTATTGCTGATCAGTGTATATTCAGAATAAGATACACCACTGTAAAAGTAAACTTCCCTTATGTCTATATATAATGCTCTCCTACACTAATACACTTATCCCAGCACTTCACTAATGCTTGTTTACCATCAAGCTAGAAAGATTTTGCAATACATTAGAGCTCTGAATACTATTAATATTGTTGTAAAGAAAACTCATGTATTGGAATTGTTTTCATGAAGCAGAATATTAGTTTATAGGATGTTGCCATGAACTTTCTTCCTTTAGTTATAATCATAGAGGTTGAAACAGGACGCTGAAAAGTTAAAGTAATGGAAGATGAATATTTCTTGATTTGGAGACATCATACGTAATACTGTATGTAATTTGTATTTTTATGTAGTGAATGAATATGTTATTTATCTATATAAATAAAGGACTTGCTCTTTCAATTCTATCTTTATGTTTCATATGTTGGAAGACCCGAAACCAGTTTCTGTATATTTTCTTTTTCTATGTCCGTCCAGCCAGGGTTTGTCACACCATCATGCAAAACTGTATAGACAGAATTTCCATAGTCAGGACTGGAAATTCCCATAGTACATTCTACCTGAGCATCCAATAACAAATTGAACTTCATAATAACTTAAAGACGTCCAGCATGAACTTCCAGCAAAACAATTCCTGCTATCTATATCATCCAAATGAGGATGGGTTCCCTGTTTAGTCTGGTTCCTCTCAAGGTTTCTGTCTAATGCCATCTCAGGGAGTTTTTCAATGCCAACAGTGCCCTCGGCTTGCTTATCTGGGGAAATCTGATCACTTTGATTCATACCCATTAACATTCCATACAAATTCGGGAGAATATGCAAACTCTATGCACACAGGTTGGAATTGAACCTGCCCGGGAATAAAACACTTGCACCAATAGATATTAATTAACCATAGGTTGACATGGAGGGGATCCACATCTGCCCCACGCAGACTCTCCACTGGTGTCCCACAGGGCTCAGTACGTGGTCCTCTCCTATTCTCCCTCAATATCTGGTCTCTTGGTAAGGTCATATCAGCGCATGGCTTTTCATACCATTGTTATACAGATGATACACAACTTATTCTCTCCTTTACTCCCTCAGACACTCAGATTTCCACCCGGATCTCAGCATGTCTGGCAGATATCTCATCCTGGATGACTGCTGTTCATCCCTGGTGATTCATCCCCCGGTCAAGAACTTGTGATCTTTCTGGACAACAATCAGATCACTCCTTCAGCCACTGCCTGCAATCTTGGGGAAACTGTGGACAGTCATCTGTCATTTTCCCCACACATTGCTAACCTTACTTGCTCTTATCAATTTGTTCTTTACAACATCAGAAGAATCCGACAATTTCTTTTTTCACAGGCTACTAAGGTGCTTGTTCAGTCTCTTGTTATTTCAAGACTGGACTATTATATATAACTCACTCCTGGCTGGTCTGCCTCTGTCCACCATTCGCCCTCTGCAGCTGATTTAGAATGTAGCTGTATGTCTTGGTTTCAAGTTCTCCCAAACCACCCCATTTCTTCGCTCCCTGCACTGGATTCCTGTGGTTGGCCACATCAAATTCAAAACCCTGATGCTCGCCTAAAAAGCTAAAAACGGCCCAGCACCCACTTACATCTCAGCTCTTATTACACCACACATTGCATCACATTCCCTCCGATTTTCCAGCGCTGCTCACCTCTCCCACCCTTACTCAGGGCTCGAAAAATACAAATTCAAATTCAAATTTTATCTGTCACATGCACAGTCATACACAGTACGATATGCAGTGAAATGCTTAGGCGACTGCCTGTGACCTTAGAATAAAGAAATTAATATAACAGAGAAAGTAGAAATAGATTTAACTAAGAATAAGATAATAAAATATATGTACAGTAAAAATATACAATTTCCAATAGGAAAAATAAGAAAAATATAGAAAATAAAAAATGTATGAAAAATATAAGAAAATATAAGAGAATAAGAAAATAAGAAAAACCTGGGTGCAAATGTAGAAAAATATGTATACAATATAAGGAATATAATAGAGCCTAGGTGTACCTAGGTGTATAGTATAGAAAATATGGGGTATAAATAGAGATGTCCAGGGGGTGTGCAAGTATGCTGTAAAGTGTTTTGTACTTAAAGTGACTTGTGCTTTTTATAGAATAAATAGTAATGTAGTGTGCAATGGTTGTCGCAAGAGTCCAGAGCGAGTGCAAGATACATGAGTGTGGATGTGTAAAGTGAGTCAGTCAGTACATTTGGTGCGCTGGTTGAGAGACCGTATTGCCTGCGGGTAGAAGCTCCTCTTCAGTCTCTCTGTATTGGCCTTCAGGGAGCGGAATCGCTTTCCTGACCTCAACAGAGAGAACAGTCCATTGCTGGGGTGGCTGAGGTCCTTCACGATCTTCCTGGCCTTAGTCCAGCACCGCGTGTTGTAGAT